>WNWK01003172.1:130000-177164 GCA_009830355.1 Cherax destructor
CCTACCATTACCATGACTAGCACTACCAGGCTACCTACCATTACTATGACAAGCACTACCAGCCTACCTACCATTACCATGGCTAGCACTACCAGGCTACCTACCATTATCATGACTAGCACTACCAGGCTACCTACCATTACCATGACTAGCACTACCAGGCTACCTACCATTACCATGACTAGCACTACCAGGCTACCTACTATTACCATGACTAGCACTACCAGGCTACCTACCATTATTATGGCTGGCTAGCACTACCAGGCTACCTACCATTACCATGACTAGCACTACCAGGCTACCTACCATTACCATGACTAGCACTACCAGGCTACCTACCATTACCATGACTAGCACTACCAGGCTACCTACCATTACCATGATTAGCACTACCAGGCTACCTACCATTACCATGACTAGCACTACCAGGTTACCTACCATTACCATGACTAGCACTACCAGACTACCATTACCATGACTAGCACTACCAGGCTACCTACCATTACCATGACTAGCACTACCAGGCTACCTATCATTACCATGACTAGCACTAGCAGGCTACCTACCATTACCATGACTAGCACTACCAGGCTACCTATCATTACCATGACTAGCACTAGCAGGCTACCTACCATTACCATGACTAGCACTACCAGGCTACCTACCATTTCCATGACTAGCACTACCAGGCTACCTACCATTACCATGACTAGCACTACCAGGCTACCTACCATTACCATGGCTAGCACTACCAGGCTACCTACCTTTACCATGAGTAGCACTACCATGCTACCTACCATTACCTTGACTAGCACTACTATTCTACCTATTATTACCATGACTAGCAATACCAGGCTTCCTACCATTAATATCACTAGCACTACCAAGCTACCTACCATTGTCATGACTAGCACTACCAGGCTACCTACCATTACTATGATTAGCATTTCCATGCTACCTACCATTACCATGACTAGCACTACCAGGCTATCTATCATTACCTTGTCTAGCACTTCTAGGCTGCCTACCATTACCATGACTAGCAATACCAGGATTCCTACCATTACCATGACTAGCAATACCATTCTTTCTACCATTACCATGACCCGCACTACAAGGCTAGCTACTTTTACCATGACTAGCACTACCAGGCTCACTACCATTACCATGACGACTAAAGAGAGTGGTTACCTTACCATTACCATGACTACCACAGAAAGGGGTGACCTTACCATTACCATGATGACCATAGAGAGGGGTGATCTTACAAATGTAATGGCGACTTCTAATGAACACTAAAGCTAAGTCGAGATAATACTGTTGAACACGAGTGAACACTACTTAACACGAGTGAACACTACTTAACACGAGTGAACACTACTTAACACGAGTGACCATTACTGAACACGAGTGTCCATTACTGAACACGAGTGAACACAACATGAATGAACATTACTGAATACGTGTTACATCAGCACGAGTGAACATTACTGAACATGAGTGAACACAACACGAATGAACATTACTGAACACAAGTGAAGACAACTAGCACTTGGTACACTATCCAGCCTCAGTGAGGGGAAATTATTTGATCACAAGAGGGGAGACAAGTCAAAATATGTTCAAAATGGACCATTATCCAAGCTCTAGTGGGCAGGGACAAAGTGAGTGAGAGAGAGAGAGAGAGAGAGAGAGAGAGAGAGAGAGAGAGAGCATACATGGGAGTTCACATGAAAGACAGACAGAAGAAAACATCTTCGAGTTATTTCTCTTTAAATTAAGAACTATCCTGCACTGTCTAGCTGTTAGAAGCAGCGATGGTAAAGCAAAGGGATCTCTCCCCACCCTCTTGCCACTGCCGACATGAAACAGAGGGGAAAATATGACACGTCGTATTGGAAAAGTGGAATGATATTTACGGGAGAAGAGGACGGAAGGAAGGACGGAAGGAAGGACGGAAGGAAGGCAGTAAGGAAGGCATGAGCAACAACCTGTCTCTTCCTGGTGCTAGTGTTACTCCACTTCTACCGACTGAGCTGTGTATACCAGTGGTTCAACTTCTAGTTTCCACAAGTTGGTCTTCTAGATTCTGTGGTGGAGGTGAAGCGGCACACATCATGATCAGCTGTGAGGCCAATACCAGGATCCCGGGGGCCACGACCATGACAACCACCACCACTGCTACCACTACTTACGCTACCACTGCTACCACTACTTACGCTACCACTGCTACCACTACTTACGCTACCACTGCTACCACTACTTACGCTACCACTGCTACCACTACTTACGCTACCACTACTTACGCTACCACTGCTACCACTACTTACGCTACCACTACTTACGCTACCACTGCTACCACTACTTACGCTACCACTACTTACGCTACCACTGCTACCACTACTTACGCTACCACTGCTACCACTACTTACGCTACCACTGCTACCACTACTTACGCTACCACTGCTACCACTACTTACGCTACCACTGCTACCACTACTTACGCTACCACTGCTACCACTACTTACGCTACCACTGCTACCACTACTTACGCTACCACTGCTACCACTACTTACGCTACCACTGCTACCACTACTTACGCTACCACTGCTACCACTACTTACGCTACCACTGCTACCACTACTTACGCTACCACTGCTACCACTACTTACGCTACCACTGCTACCACTACTTACGCTACCACTGCTACAAACCTGGGTGACTCGTTCTTAGCTCTTGGCCTTCATCTAGTTAACATATAGTGTTACTCCAGCGAATTTTTTGCATGGGCGAAACCTTAAATGAAAATATTGTATCGAGACCAAACTCCGGCATTTCTGCCGCCAGATGTCAGTCTGAATTAAACCAAAACACGTCCAGAACCGTAATATCTGGACACTCTCTTGATACATGTGTAAATAATTCCTCTCTTATGGGAATATATATATGAATATTCGCGTGGAATTTTTTTATTTCATCCAGCTGGTAGAGTTTGTCAGTTGCATTATTTTGTTTAGATTTCTGATTTTATTTTTTACACTAGACGTGATATACTGTCTGTTCCCTCCTCTCCTATCTCTTCCCCACTCATCTCTCCCCTCCACTGTGGTCTTCTCTACCATCTCTTAAGCTTTGTAAGACTCGTCCCAGTCTTGCACGACAGACATCGCTCAGATGGACTCTTTGATGCTTACACAAGCGTTCGTACCTGTTGAGATTCTTACACACGTCAGTGTAACACAGATCTTCGTCACTTTCTCTCAAATCATGAGGCGCTGACTGGATAACCTAGGGTTCCTCCTGGGGCTCTGACTGGACAACCTGGGGTTCCTCCTGGGGCTCTGACTGGACAACCTGGGGTTCCTCCTGGGGCTCTGACTGGACAACCTGGGGTTCTTCCTGGGGCTCTGACTGGACAACCTGGGGTTCCTCCTGGGGCTCTGACTGGACAACCTGGGGTTCCTCCTGGGGCTCTTGACTGGATAACCTGAGGTTCTTCCTGGGGCTCTGACTGGACAACCTGGGGTTCCTCCAGGGGCTCTGACTGGACAACCTGGGGTTCTTCCTGGGGCTCTGACTGGACAACCTGGGGTTCCTCCTGGGGCTCTGACTGGATAACCTGAGGTTCTTCCTGGGGCTCTGACTGGACAACCTGGGGTTCCTCCAGGGGCTCTGACTGGACAACCTAGGGTTCCTCCTGGGGCTCTGACTGGACAACCTGAGGTTCCTCCTGGGGCTCTGACTGGACATCCTGGGGTTCTTTCTGGGGCTCTGGCTGGACAACCTGAAATTCCTCCTGGGGCTCTGACTAGACATCCTGGGGCTCTTCCTGAGGCTCTGACTGGACAACCTGAGGTTCCTCCTGGGGCTCTGACTGGACAACCTGGGGTTCCTCCTGGGGCTCTGACTGGACAACCTGGGGTTCTTCCTGGGGGTCTGACTGGACAACCTGGGGTTCTTCCTGGGGCTCTGACTGGACAACCTGGGGTTAATCCTGGGGGTCTGACTGGACAACCTGGGGTTCCTCCTGGGGCTCTGACTGGACAACCTGGGGTTCCTCCTGGGGCTCTGACTGTCACACATAGGTGGTTCACTTCTGCAGTCTATCTTTATTTCTTTCCATTTCTACGAGAGAGAGAGAGAGAGGCAGACAGACAGACAGAGAGAGGCAGAGAGAGAGAGACAGAGAGAGAGAGACAGAGAGCTGACAGACGGAGGGAGGGAAGGAATGAGGGAGGGTGGGATGAAATTGGAGTGGAGGGGAGGGACGGAAGGAGGGAAAATGGAAGACAGAGGAAACGGAAAGGAAAAATTCACGGTGGAAGGGGATGATGAATGTTCTCACACACTCAAAGTGACGGGCCGGAAGAGTGGGTGCTGGCGGAGGAGGTGCTGGCGGAGGAGGTGCTGGCGGAGGAGGTGCTGGCGGAGGAGGTGCTGGCGGAGGAGGTGCTGGCGGAGGAAGTGCTGGCGGAGGAGGTGCTGGCGGAGGAGGTGCTGGCGGAGGAGGTGCTGACGGAGGAGGGGCGGGAAAGGAGCTCGGGTGGTGCTGTTATGGGACTACGAGTTAGTGCTGGGGTTGGGCATGGAATGGCGGGGATGGGTTCTATGAGGCGGGGGAGGTGGGTTTAGGTTGAGAGAGATTTGATCTAGGGTTGAGAGAGAGTATGGAGAGAGAAGGGACGGCAGGAAGGTAATGAGATTAATTTAGTGCGTTTTAGGCAAAAGAACTACAGAATGACAGGAGAGAGAGAGAGAGAGAGAGAGAGAGAGAGAGAGAGAGAGAGAGAGAGTTGACCAAATGAAATTGCGCTGACCCACCCGGGTACAACTTCAGCCTATTCACTGTTTGTATATCTCTTAACAATAAAAAGGCTTTCAAATGAGCTGATGTAGGTAACAACTTTTAGCTTGTAAATAAAGTTAGTTTGTAAATAAGGTAAAACCCTGTAAAAAAGCAGAGAGAGAGAGAGAGAGAGAGAGAGAGAGACTGGAAAACAGTAACAGCAGACCAGTGTCACTCCTGTCAGTCACTGGTAGAATTCTCGAGACAATAATCTGTGCAGTTGACAGCGTTTCTCAACAACCACAGACTGGGCAGAAGAGTCCCATGGGCGAGTCTCCTCACGCCCACTGCCCCAGTTAATCTTCAACAAAAGGTACCTGGGAGTTAGTCGATCGTTGTGGGTCGCATCCTGGGGAATGGTCAAGTACTACAAACTACTAAGCAACTTAAATGTCTCCAGACCGGGCCGCTGGGGCGTTGACCCCCGAAACCCTCTCCAGGTATACACTTCTTTGTGACCGTCAATATGACTTCAGAAAAACTCACCCTGGTGCTGATCTGCTGTTAAGCCTTTCCACTTGGGGGCACCAGTAACTGCATGAATCCCAGAGCAGCACTGGACACTGCTGGTGCTTTCGACTGAGTATGGTGATGAGTGTGTGGTTAGGAATGTGTGGTGAGGAGGAGTGTGTAGTGAGATGTATGCAGTGCGGAGTGTTTGGTGAGCTGGGTGAGACCAGGAGGGGGAGGCCAGGAAGGAGAGACCAGCTAATAGAGGGAGAGACCAGGAGGGAAAGGCCAGGAAGGAGAGACCAGCTAGTAGAGACCAGGAGGGAGAGACCAGCTAGTAGACAGAGGAGGGTGAGGCCAGCTAGTAGACAGGAGGGAGAGGCCAGCTAAAGACAGGAGGGAGAGGCCAGCTAGTAGACAGGATGGAGAGGCCAGCTAGTAGACAGGGGAGGGTGAGGCCAGCTAGTAGACAGAGGAGGGAGAGGCCAGCTAGTAGACAGAGGAGGGAGAGGCCAGCTAGTAGACAGGGGAGGGTGAGGCCAGCTAGTAGACAGGGAGGGGAGGCCAGCTAGTAGACAGGAGGGAGAGGCCAGCTAGTAGACAGAGGAGGGAGAGGCCAGCTAGTAGACAGAGGAGGGAGAGACCAGCTAGTAGACAGAGGAGGGAGAGGTCAGCTAGTAGACATGGGAGGGTGAAGCCACGAGGACTGTCATGGATATTATTATTATTATTGTCATCATCATTATTACTATTTTTTAATGAACAGTTTTTTATGTTAATATTGCATTTCAATGTATGTTGTGGAGGATTGTGGGTCATGAAAATTGCAGCCATGGGGTGAGAACTGCACAGTACTCGCCATGGCGGTGAGA
Organism: Cherax destructor; assembly: GCA_009830355.1. Taxonomy (NCBI): domain Eukaryota; kingdom Metazoa; phylum Arthropoda; class Malacostraca; order Decapoda; family Parastacidae; genus Cherax; species Cherax destructor. The sequence continues at coordinate 136,169 of WNWK01003172.1, forward strand.
ACACTGCACAGTACTCGCCATGGCGGTGAGAACACTGCACAGTACTCGCCATGGCGGTGAGAACACTGCACAGTACTCGCCATGTGGGTGAGAACACTGCACAGTACTCGCCATGGGGGTGAGAACACTGCACAGTACTCGCCATGGCGGTGAGAACACTGCACAATACTCGCCATGGCGGTGAGAACACTGCACAGTACTCGCATCTTTTGAGAAAAAATCTTTAGTGTTGCAGTCAAGGCTACGTAAGTGCAGACACTGGTACGGCTGTCAAACATCCTCAAAGCATTCAGGGTTTATAGCTCTGAGGTCTGGGAAGCAACACTGTTATCAAAATATTCTCCAAGTCTCACTTCCCTCTTCATTTTGTTAGGCACTGGGGATATAAAGCTCACACGACTGTCAACAAAGTATACATCTGGAAATATCTGGCAAGCATAACAACAACAAAAGCAACAACATACCTGTCGTCTCTTCCACCATTATTAAGGACCTATTTCCATGCTGCCATTTGTGCTTTATTGCAGTATATGCAGGTAGTGCAACCATTGAAGAGTGAGTCACATTTTAATTATCGAGTAAATACTATTGGCACTATAGTTTATAATATATCTCTCTCTCTTTGTCCTGTAGAAAGCGTAGATTAAGAGTGCACACCTGTAAGCGTAGATTAAGAGTGCACACCTGTAAGCGTAGATTAAGATGCAGACCTGATAAGACCTAGGTGTACATGCTTTTGCAGTCAGGTTTACCAGCAATTATTGATGTCAGATATCATCAATTTTGAGTGTTCAACATATCTGTCATTAAGTAGGAAAAAATCTTATCAGGAAACCCATAGGGAAGCTTTTGTAAATTTGAGGATTTATTGGTTGTATAAATGACAATGAAATATAAGCATGGAATATAAAAGTATGTAAAAGTACTAACTGAATATACGTAGACATAAGTAAGAGAAAAAAGTGTAATCAATACATCACACCACAGGTGACTCGGGGCAGCTTTATTTGTGGTAACGTAATCATAGAATAAACAAAAGAATACTTGTGCAAGGGTGTGCTAGGGCAGGGGTGTGCAAGGGCAGGGGTGTGCAAGGGCAGGGGTGTGCAAGGGCAGGGGTGTGCAAGGGCAGGGTGTGCAAGTGTGCAGGGTGCAAGGGCGGGGTGTGCAAGGGCAGGGGTGTAGGCAGGGGATGCAGGGCTGGGGTGTGCAAGGGCAGGGGTGTGCAAGGGCTGGGGTGTGCAAGGGCAGGGGTGTGCAAGGGCAGGGGTGTGCAAGGGCAGGGGTGTGCAAGGGCTGGGGTGTGCAACAGGGTGTGAGGCAGGGGTGTGCAAGAGGGCAAGGAGGTGTGCAAGGGCAGGGTGTGCAAGGGCAGGGTGTGCAAGGGCAGGGGTGTGCAAGGGCGGGTGCAGGGCAGGGTGTGCAAGCAGGTGGCAGGGCAGGTGTGCAAGGGCAGGGGTGTGCAAGGGCAGGGGTGTGCAAGGGCAGGGGTGTGCAAGGGCTGGGGTGTGCAAGGGCAGGGGTGTGCAAGGGCTGTGCAAGGGCAGGGGTGTGCAAGGGCAGGGGTGTGCAAGGGCAGGTGCAAGGGCAGGTGTGCAGGACGGGGTGTGCAAGGGCAGGGTGTGCAAGGGCAGGGGTGCAAGGGCAGGGGTGTGCAAGCGGGGTGTGCAAGGCAGGGTGTGCAAGGGCAGGGTGTGCAAGGGCTGGGGTGTGCAAGGGCAGGGGTGTGCAAGGACAGGGGTGTGCAAGGGCAGGGGTGTGCAAGGGCTGGGGTGTGCAAGGGCTGGGGTGTGCAAGGGCAGGGGTGTGCAAGGGCAGGGGTGTGCAAGGGCACACCCCATGAAGGGGTGTGCCCTTGTCCCACTTCATGGGAGACAAGTAGAAGGGTACACACAATATACAAGATATAACAACAGAAGAACAAAGATACATAAGACATGAGACACAATATAAAAATAAAGTGAAGACAAAAAACGACAGTACGAAAATAAAAGGAGAGAAGACTAAGAAAGTAATATAGGAAATATAACTTAAGGTATCAGTAACACTGCATATAAGAATTAAATATAATATACTTAATACCCGAGTTGAAAATACATGATGAGACAGAATATATAAAAGAACAAGAGAAGCCAATTACAATGATGGTTGGAAAAGTGAGAGACGTCTTGTGAAGACACATATCATGATATTTGGTCACATATATAATGAATATACATAGTAAGATAAAGATAAAAAAAAGGCAAAGATATAACATGAGATAAACTGGGAACGTCAGTGATAGTAATACCAATATGTTAAGTGCTAAACCCATGTGGATCGTCCAGCGCTGTGGGTAGGGACGTGTGAGGGTAGGAGTGTTGTGAGGTCATGGGGGTGTGTGAGGGTTAGAGGCAGGCGCGGGGTAGGAATTACCGGAGTTAGGGTTAGTGCAAGTGTAAAATTGAAATCATAGTTGGTGCAATAGGTTAGTTTCCGTTAAAGTTAACATGTCAAGATGTCCTAAGTGAAGTGACTGTGACACAGTAGTCTTCACACAGTGACGTCGGGCGCTACACTCCGTGATGGCCGGGAGTCGAGCGTGTTCCATGTGTAAGCGTGGGAGTCAGTAAACACGACAATGCTGAGAAGAAGAATACCAGAATTCCAATCAGTGATTAATAGAATATAATTTGTTGCGTTCTAACTCGAAATAAAGTTGTTGTTGAGGCTGAGGAGTTGCTGAGTACTGAAAAATAGTCCGAGAAAGAAATACCCATCGGGAAACTAGAAGGTTGTGAAGAGCTGAACGAGCAGCTGAGTTTGATTGTTCATCACATTGAACACCAGCGTGTCCAGGGACACAGCAAAAAGAGACTTCTTTATGACTGCTAAAACTGCACCATAACCAAAGATGTATGTGAGAGAAGGGAGTCGCATTTCTGGATAGAAACAACTCAAGTGGTGAAGCGGACATGGTCGCAGTGTGTATGATAGCTGTGAAAATTTTATATCTCTGCTGTGAAAACATAGGCAGGCTTTATTATTGTACATGACCCTGGATTATTTTACTGAAAAACCCAGCAGCGAACTAGACACCTCTAGAGATTTAGAACCATCAGTGTAGACCACAATGAAAGTAAAAGTGTTTAAGAGAGAGTGAGCGTTAGATTGCAGTAGGAAAATGAGCATTTGGGCATGGAAGAGTAGACGAGTAAAAGAAACTTCTAAAAGAATGAAAAAAAGAAATCCTACATGTCAACACCAGAAAAGACTTAGCTTCAATTATACACATAAGAAATCGTTATAAGTGCACTGAGAAATACTCAAGAGCTTATATATTAAATATTCTTACCCAATGTTCAATGTTTCTGCCTCCCACCCACACACTGTTTCTGCCTCCCACCCACACACTGTTTCTGCCTCCCACCCACACACTGTTTCTGCCTCCCACCCACACACTGTTTCTGCCTCCCACCCACACACTGTTTCTGCCTCCCACCCACACACTGTTTCTGCCTCCCACCCACACCTGTTTCTGCCTCCCACCCACACACTGTTTCTGCCTCCCACCCACACACTGTTTCTGCCTCCCACCCACACACTGTTTCTGCCTCCCACCCACACACTGTTTCTGCCTCCCACCCACACACTGTTTCTGCCTCCCACCCACACACTGTTTCTGCCTCCCACCCACACACTGTTTCTGCCTCCCACCCACACACTGTTTCTGCCTCCCACCCACACACTGTTTCTGCCTCCCAGCCCCCACTCAAACACTCAACAATCCACCTTACTGTACTCACTCTCACTAATAACAGACTAACGCGAAAAGACAGAATGTAATCCCATATATCAAAATATAGTAAATTCATCCTTTTATCCATTGGTATAATTTGCGAATTATAACAATAACTGAATTGCCAGAAATTAAGAGAAAACAGATCTATGATGCAACAAAATTCTTGCACTTCTGAAATGAAAGGAGATAACTTAGAAAACACATACTGACTTAAATACTTGGCTTATATCTCCAAAAAAGACTCAGGTACATGTAATTATTGTTATTATTATTATAATCAAATAGAAGCGCTAAACCACAGGGGTTATACAGCGCTGCAGGTTATTGTAGGATGCAGGGAGAGTGGGTTGTAAGAGGGAGATGGACGATTAGTAGGGTATGGAGTGCAAGATGACGGTGGATAGTGCAGGGATGGAGGGTAGCAAGAGATCGAGGTAGAAGGGACTGAGGGAGGTGCTAGAGGTATAATCTTCAGAGTTTGTGTAGTAAGTCAGTTTCTGTCAAAAAGTCAATGAGAGAGTCAGGATTAAAGGAGGGTCCATCTGCAAGAAGGGAAGGTAAAGAAAGGGCCGCAGAGCGAAGATGTCGTTGGAGAGGTACATGTAATAAGTATCACTATATACTCCAAGAACTTTGCAAAAGTTACATAGGGTCAAGAAAATGTTCATTTAATACTGATTGTCGTTCCTTTAATGTAAACGATGATACACATACTACTTATGATTACAACAACCATAGACTTTAGTGCTTAACTAAATCACTAAATCTGGGTAACTGAACTATAAAGGTGACCACGTATATATATATATATACTGATATATATATATATATATATATATATATACTATATATATATATATATTATATATATATATATATATATATATATATATATATATATATATATATATATATATATATATATATATATATATATATATATATATATATTTTAATATATTATAACATTTAGTGTCTTAATGTGCTCTGAAACATTCACAGCGACCATTTACTACACCATGTCTGAAGATATGATTTTTAAAAACAGATTTACTTTGTTACAACGGAACGTACAAAGGGAAAGGCCAGGAGGGACAGACCAGAAAGGCAAGGCAAAGTAATAAAGGTCAGGGAAGAGAGAGGCCAGAAAGAAGACAGGAGGGAGAGGCGAGGATGGAGAGGAGAGGAGAGGGAGGCAGTGAGGTAATATCCATCTTAGGAAGAGATAGTGAACTTTTCCTCCAGACACACAAGTGAGAGCAAGATAAATTGTCTGAGAATAAGCAAGGTGAGGGCAATGGTGCTGTTGTTGAGGGCAATGGTGGTGGTGGTGTTGTTGAGGGCAATGGTGGTGGTGTTGGTGAGGGCAATGGTGGTGGTGCTGTTGTTGTTGAGGGCAATGGTGGTGGTGCTGTTGTTGAGGGCAATGGTGGTAGTGGTGTTGTTGGTGAGGGCAATGGTGGTAGTGGTGTTGTTGTTGAGGGCAATGGTGGTAGTGGTGTGTTGTTGAGGGCAATGGTGGTAGTGGTGTTGTTGTTGAGGGCAATGGTGGTGTGGTGTTGTTGTGAGGGCAATGGTGGTGTGTGTTGTTGGTGAGGGCAATGGTGGTAGTGCTGTTGTTGTGAGGGCAATGGTGGTAGTGGTGTTGTTGTTGAGGGCAATGGTGGTGGTGTGTTGTGAGGGCAATGGTGGTAGTGCTGTTGTTGGGGAGGGCAATGGTGGTAGTGTGTTGTTGTGAGGGCAATGGTGGTAGTGGTGTTGTGAGGGCAATGGTGGTATGGTGTTGTTGTTGAGGGCAATGGTGGTAGTGCTGTTGTTGTGAGGGCAATGGTGGTAGTGCTGTTGTTGGTGAGGGCAATGGTGGTAGTGGTGTTGTTGGTGAGGGCAATGGTGGTAGTGGTGTTGTTGTTGAGGGCAATGGTGGTAGTGGTGTTGTTGTTGAGGGCAATGGTGGTAGTGGTGTTGTTGTGAGGGCAATGGTGGTGGTGTTGTTGTGAGGGCAATGGTGGTAGTGGTGTTGTTGGTGAGGGCAATGGTGGTAGTGGTGTTGTTGGTGAGGGCAATGGTGGTAGTGCTGTTGTTGGTGAGGGCAATGGTGGTAGTGGTGTTGTTGGTGAGGGCAATGGTGGTAGTGGTGTTGTTGGTGAGGGCAAGAGTGTGTGTTGTTTAGGCAAGTAGTGGTGTTGTTGTTGAGGGCAATGGTGGTGGTGTTGTTGTTGAGGGCAATGGTGGTAGTGCTGTTGTTGGTGAGGGCAATGGTGGTAGTGCTGTTGTTGGTGAGGGCAATGGTGGTAGTGGTGTTGTTGTGAGGGCAATGGTGGTAGTGCTGTTGTTGTGAGGGCAATGGTGGTAGTGGTGTTGTTGGTGAGGGCAATGGTGGTAGTGCTGTTGTTGTTGAGGGCAATGGTGGTGCAGTGTGTTGTTGTGAGGGCAATGGTGGTAGTTGTTGTTGAGGGCAATGGTGGTAGTGCTGTTGTTGGTGAGGGCAATGGTGGTAGTGGTGTTGTTGGTGAGGGCAATGGTGGTAGTGGTGTTGTTGTTGAGGGCAATGGTGGTAGTGCTGTTGTTGGTGAGGGCAATGGTGGTAGTGGTGTTGTTGGTGAGGGCAATGGTGGTAGTGGTGTTGTTGTGAGGGCAATGGTGGTGTAGGCTGTTGTTGGTGAGGGCAATGGTGGTAGTGGTGTTGTTGGTGAGGGCAATGGTTAGTGGTGTTGTTGTGAGGCAATGGTGTGGTTGTTGTTGAGGGCAATGGTGGTAGTGGTGTTGTTGTGAGGGCAATGGTGGTAGTGGTGTTGTTGTTGAGGGCAATGGTAGTGGTGTTGTTGTGAGGGCAATGGTGGTAGTGTGGTGTTGGTGAGGGCAATGGTGGTAGTGGTGTTGTTGTGAGGCAATGGTGGTAGTGGTGTTGTTGTGAGGGCAATGGTGAGTGGTGTTGTTGTTGAGGGCAATGGTGGTGGTGTGTTGTTGAGGGCAATGGTGGTAGGTGTTGTTGTTGAGGGCAATGGTGGTAGGTGGTGTTGTTGTTGAGGGCAATGGTGGTAGTGGTGCTGTTGTTGAGGGCAATGGTGGTAGTGGTGTTGTTGTTGAGGGCAATGGTGGTAGTGGTGTTGTTGTTGAGGGCAATGGTGGTAGTGGTGTTGTTGGTGAGGGCAATGGTGGTAGTGGTGTTGTTGTTGAGGGCAATGGTGGTGGTGCTGTTGTTGAGGGCAATGGTGGTGGTGTTGTTGTTGAGGGCAATGGTGGTGGTGTTGTTGTTGAGGGCAATGGTGGTGGTGTTGTTGTTGAGGGCAATGGTGGTGGTGGTGTTGTTGAGGGCAATGGTGGTGTTGTTGTTGGTGAGGGCAATGGTGGTGGTGTTGTTGGTGAGGGCAATGGTGGTGGTGTTGTTGTTGAGGGCAATGGTGGTGTTGTTGTTGTTGTTGAGGGCAATGGTAGTGGTGTTGGTGAGGGCAATGGTGGTGTTGTTGTTGTTGAGGGCAATGGTGATGGTGTTGTTGTTGAGGGCAATGGTGGTGGTGTTGTTGTTGAGGGCAATGGTGGTGGTGTTGTTGTTGAGGGCAATGGTGGTGGTGTTGTTGTTGAGGGCAATGGTGGTGGTGTTGTTGTTGAGGGCAATGGTGGTGGTGTTGTTGTTGAGGGCAATAGTGGTGGTGTTGTTGTTGAGGGCAATGGTGGTGGTGGTGTTGTTGAGGGCAATGGTGGTGGTGGTGTTGTTGAGGGCAATGGTGGTGGTGTTGTTGTTGAGGGCAATGGTGGTGTTGTTGTTGTTGAGGACAATGGTGGTGGTGTTGTTGTTGAGGCAATGGTGGTGGTGTTGTTGAGGGCAATGGTGGTGGTGTTGTTGGAGGGCAATGGTGGTAGTGGAGAAGGCACTGGTGGTGGTAGTGGTAATGGTGGTGTTACAAAATGCGACATCTACTAAGAGAAGATATCTACAGAGAATACTAGAAGGTCAACTTACTGATCCCCCCTCTAGCATCTAGACTGTTTCTGGTTTCATAACAGTTTGTTAGAGAGTATTCTAGTCCAGTTATCCCGTAAATTATGTGGCTTGTCAATAGCGTTTTTTGGATTGCAACTTGATGAATACCAGAAACCAAATAAAGGTTGAGATCTTTAATAAGAAAGGTGCCTAGGTGGTGGTAATTACAGCTAATATAGTTTGAATAATTTAGTAGATTAGCTTCTACACGACTCTTGGAGTATAACTTATATATCATAGTAATTGTGTACGTATAATCATATGGTGTTAAGGGCATATTTGATAAAATGCTGTACTACTCTTAATATGTACTGTCTGGTAATTTGATATGAGATGTACTCATGAGTACAAGAGGAATAGTTTGTGTGTTTGCGTAAGTGCTCAGACTGACTCGAATTAGACTTAAAATGAGACTGACAACAAGTCCCTAAATAATCTAACTTCTGGACTATAGAGGCAGACAAACAGCTTGCTTGAACAATATGATGACCCATTCACCAAACAGCAATAATGTTCGAAGCAGAACACCAAAGTGTCAAACAAGGAATCAATGAGACTAAAAAGAACCCTAACAGTGGACCTTCAACAGATCCTGCACAAAAGTCATAAAACTCCATTATTACTGAAACTGACTTCAACAAATCCAGTTTCCTGACTACAACAGTGCATAGATGCCAGAACACATGTACGTCGAGAGTTGAACTCGGGACCAGAGATATATTGTGTCTCCACGACACACGACCTCTGGAGACGTAACCCATCACTAAGACTAAATAATGCTCTGTGAGCAGAGTTATACAGAGTTACGAAATGATACAAGATGACAGAGCAGTGAGACGAGATGTTTCCACCACTAACAGCAGCCAGAGACAAGAGGAGAAGCAACTCTGCTGCAGCTACGATGTCAGGCTACTGGACCAGCTAGCGCCTGGCTTGAACTACTTAACAAGCGGGCAGGTAGTATACAAGTGCTGGCAGCCAATCAAAACTCTCCAACAGCGAGTACATTGAGAGTTGTAGTTGTTAGATCCTGCCTACATACATAAGCTAATATAATAAGTCAAATAACAATATAAAGCATGGCATTTTCATTTTAGCTATTAATGAAAATATCAGCAATATAAAATTTTTATGAAAAGACAATATATACAAAGTCATGTCTCTGAGGTCGCAATTGTGGTGATGGTGGTGAGGGCAATGGTGATAGTGGTGTTGTGGAGGGCAATGGTAGTGGTGTTGGTGGTGACAGATAGTGATGGCGATGTGATGGTGGGGGTGGTGTTAATGGTGATGATGGTGGTGTTGACAGTGGTGGTGGTAATGGTGGTGGTGGGGGTGATGGTGTTGAAGATGGTGTTGATTGTGATGTTAGTGGTTGGATGATGGTTGTGGTGGTGCTGTTAGTGGTGGTGGTGCTGCTCCTGGGGGTGGTGGTGATTATAGTTGTTGTTGTTCTGCTGCTGGTGGTGGTGGCGATGGTGGTGGTGGTGGTGTCATTTCTGTCACTGCCACCGCTGCCGCCGTTGCTGCTGGTGCCACCAGAGTAAGAAGGAAGATAGTCATATGCTTGACAACACAAGTGACTAATATTCATCATGGATTCTGCATGTTTTCCGTGACCTAAACTACCAACTGCTTGTTAGCAGTGACCTGAACTACCAACTGCTTGTTAGCAGTGACCTGAACTACCAACTGCTTGTCAGCAGTGACCTAAACTACCAACTGCGCAGTTATTGCCACTGTTGTATTCATAATAAATTACTATCATGGCCACTGAACTGTACAAAATATAGCAATGTCATAGACACTGTTATAGACACTGTCATAGACACTGTTGTACTGCACTGTTGTCTCACAGGCACTCTGCTATAGGCCTTTACTATTACTTAAAGCCAGAGCAGAGGCACTGTTCTACTTTAAATAAAACATAGAGGCACTCATCTGTAATTTGAGGAATGCCACAAGTGACGTTAATATATATTGCGATGCCACTGTTAGGCACTATTCCAATTTCTTGATCCACAGTGGCACTAATAACTGTCACCGAACACTTCTTGTGGAGGTTCCGCAGGAGAGAGAGAGAGAGAGAGAGAGAGAGAGAGAGAGAGAGAGAGAGAGAGAAAGACAGGGGAGGTAAGGAGAGAGGAAGAAGGGAGGAAGCGAGACACGTGGGAGGGAGAAATGGAAGAGATGGATAGAATTAAGACCTGTTATCAACATTATTGTTCTCCTTAAGACCTATTACCAACATTATTATTGGTCTTCAGACCTGCTATCACCATTATTATTGGTCTTCAGACCTGCTATCACCATTATTATTGGTCTTCAGACCTGCTATCACCATTATTATTGGTCTTAAGACCTATTACCAACATTATTATTGGTCTTCAGACCTGCTATCACCATTATTATTGGTCTTCAGACCTGCTATCACCATTATTATTGGTCTTCAGACCTGCTATCACCATTATTATTGTTCTAAAGACCTGTTTCCAACCTTAATAGTGATATAAATAATAAAAATAAACAACGCAATCGTCAATGAGACTTAAATATAAAATATATGCAAATATTTATTGAAATAATTATGACAGATAATTAAATACTATGATTAAATAATACTGCAATTCCTAGGCACTCACAGCAGCCCGTCCTCCTAGGCACTCACAGCAGCCCGTCCTCCTAGGCACTCACAGCAGCCCGTCCTCCTAGGCACTCACAGCAGCACGTCCTCCTAGGCACTCACAGCAGCCCGTCTTCCTAGGCACTCACAGCAGTCCGTCCTCCTAGGCACTCACAGCAACCCGTCCTCCTAGGCACTCACAGCAGCCCGTCCTCCTAGGCACTCACAGCAGTCCGTCCTCCTAGGCACTCACAGCAACCCGTCCTCCTAGGCACTCACAGCAACCCGTCCTCCTAGGCACTCACAGCAGCCCGTCCTCCTAGGCACTCACAGCAACCCGTCCTCCTAGGCACTCACAGCAGCCCGTCCTCCTAGGCACTCACAGCAACCCGTCCTCCTAGGCACTCACAGCAGCCCGTCCTCCTAGGCACTCACAGCAGCCCGTCCTCCTAGGCACTCACAGCAACCCGTCCTCCTAGGCACTCACAGCAGTCCGTCCTCCTAGGCACTCACAGCAGCCCGTCCTCCTAGGCACTCACAGCAACCCGTCCTCTAGGCACTCACAGCAGACCGTCCTCCTAGGCACTCACAGCAGCCCGTCCTCCTAGGCACTCACAGCAACCCGTCCTCCTAGGCACTCACAGCAGCCCGTCCTCCTAGGCACTCACAGCAGCCCGTCCTCCTAGGCACTCACAGCAACCCGTCCTCCTAGGCACTCCACAGCCCGTCCTCCTAGGCACTCACAGCAGCCCGTCCTCCTAGGCACTCACAGCAACCCGTCCTCCTAGGCACTCACAGCAGCCCGTCCTCCTAGGCACTCACAGCAGCCCGTCCTCCTAGGCACTCACAGCAGCCCGTCCTCCTAGGCACTCACAGCAGCCCGTCCTCCTAGGCACTCACAGCACCGTCCTCTAGGCACTCACAGCAGCCTCGTCCTCCTAGGCACTCACATGCCTGTCCTCCTAGGCACTCAGCAACCTGTCCTCCTAGACTCCAGCAGCCCGTCCTTCTAGGCTACAGCATCCGTCCTCCATCTAGGTTCTAGCTCAGCACTGTCTTCTAGGCACTCACACACCGTCCTCAGGCACTCACAACTCCTGGACTCACAGCACGTCCTCCTAAGCACTCACGCACGTCCTCAGCACTCAAGCATCCGTCTCCTGCACTCACAGCATCACAGAGTCCTCCAGGAACTCACACACGTCCTCGGCCTCACCAGCTAGCACTCACAGCATCCGTCTCTAGACAGCACTCTGGATCAAGCACGTCCTCCTAGGCATCAGCACCGTTCAGCATCGCAGGTCCTCCACATCACAGCACCGTCCTCCAGGCACTCGCAGCGTCCTCCTAGGCACTCACAGCACCGTCCTCCTAGGCACTCACAGCAGCCTCCCCTCCTAGGCCTCATCAGCAGCCGTCCTCCTAGGCACTCACAGCAACCGTCTCTAGGCACTCACAGCACCCGTCCTCCTAGGCACTCACAGTGTCAATCATACAGCCGCCTCACAGCAGCCGTCACTCTAGGCACTCAGTAGCAAGTCTTCCTCCTAGGACTACAAGCTGCTCGTCTCTAGGCATACAACTAACAGCGTCACCCATAGCACTCACAGCATTCTGCTCTCACTAGGCAGATCTCCACACTGACATGCCTCCTAGGCACTTCACAGATCTGTCCTACTAGGCACTCACAATCCGTCCCCTAGGACTCATCAGCCCGTCCCCTAGGCACTCAAGCCTAGTCCTGGCATCCTCCTAGGCACTACACAGAAGCGTAACTCTGCTGGCACTCAGCAGCACCGCCTCTAGGCACTCACAGCAACCCGTCCTCCTAGGCACTCACAGCAGCCCGTCCTCCTAGGCACTCACAGCAGCCCGTCCTCCTAGGCACTCACAGCAGCCCGTCCTCCTAGGCACTCACAGCAACCCGTCCTCCTAGGCACTCACAGCAGCCGTCCTCCTAGGCACTCACAGCACCCGTCCTCCTAGGCACTCACAGCAGCCCTGTCCTCCTAGGCACTCACAGCAGCCCGTCCTCCTAGGCACTCACAGCAGCCGTCTCCTAGGCACTCACAGCAGCCCGTCCTCCTAGGCACTCACAGCAGCCCGTCCTCCTAGGCACTCCACAGCCGTCCTCCTAGCACTCCACAGCCCGTCTCCAGGCACCACAGCAGCCCGTCCTCCTAGGCACTCACAGCAGCCGTCCTCCTAGGCACTCACAGCAACCGTCCTCCTAGGCACTCGCCCGTCCTCCTAGGCACTCACAGCACCCGTCCTCCTAGGCACTCACAGCAGCCCGTCCTCCTAGGCACTCACAGCAGCCGTCCTCCTAGGCACTCACAGCAGCCGTCCTCCTAGGCACTCACAGCAACCCGTCCTCCTAGGCACTCCCCAGCCGTCCTCCTAGGCACTCACAGCACCGTCCTCCTAGGCACTCACAGCAGCCGTCCTCCTAGGCACTCACAGCACCGTCCTCCTAGGCACTCACAGCAGCCCGTCCTCCTAGGGCACGTCTGAATCCTCCAGGCACTCACAGCATCCGTCCTCCTAGGCACTCACAGCAGTCCGTCCTCCTAGGCACTCACAGCAGCCCGTCCTCCTAGGCACTCACAGCAGCCCGTCCTCCTAGGCACTCACAGCAGACCGTCCTCCTAGGCACTCACAGCAGTCCGTCCTCCTAGGCACTCACAGCAGTCCGTCCTCCTAGGCACTCACAGCAGTCCGTCCTCCTAGGCACTCACAGCAGTCCGTCCTCCTAGGCACTCACAGCAGTCCGTCCTCCTAGGCACTCACAGCAGTCCGTCCTCCTAGGCACTCACAGCAGTCCGTCCTCCTAGGCACTCACAGTGTCTTATACAGTGAACATCTCACCCACTGCGCTCATTTGCTGTTTTGTGTTCACTTGGTAGAATTTCTTATCGCCTTGTTTTACATACCATTTATTGCCATCGTTGTATGTTAGAATTGTTTATATTTCTATGGATTAACCTAACTTAACATAACTTACCTTAACCTAATCTAGAAATCTGCTGCAAAAAATATGTGAGAAATCCACATACATGCTTAAGTAAGTTAAGAAGATGGGTTGAACTCAGACACAACTCACCACTGAGGCCAGGAGCTGGGTGACCACCAACACCAGTGACACAATAGCTTCTGTCTAACTGGCTTATTATTAGTATTAAATAATACAAAAGCCCGGCTCCGGCTTTGAGATCGATGTAGATTATATAATGCAACATATATGTTTTACATAAGTTTAATATTTTCTAGGAAAAGGTGATTTTTAACGGGATACATATAATGAGCGACACACCCAAATCCACCCTGATTCATGCTCCACTAGGCTAGCATATCCACCCTGATTCATGCTCCACTAGGCTAGCATATCCACCCTGATTCATGCTCCACTAGGCTAGCATATCCACCCTGATTCATGCTCCACTAGGCTAGCCTCTGGTAGTCTCTATGGTAGCTACTATAATCATATATTTACAACACGAAGGTATACATGCTGGCTGTGTAAAGTTGCACAGGAATGGTTACTGTATACTGACATACAGCAGTATACGACGGAGGGAGGAGGAAGGCGAGGGGGAAGGAGAAATTGAGAGGAAGAGATAGAGGAAGGATTGAGAAGGGAGGGAGGAGCAGGTGATGAAAGGTTGGAGAAGATATAGAAGTGAGGGAGAAAGATGGAAGAAAAGTGAAAGGAGACAGAGAAAGAGAGAGAACGGGAGGAAACGATGGAGGAGTAAGCAAACTGAGAATGAAGGAGCGATGTCCAACATTATTACTGAAATGACAGAGAAGCGCTAGACACACAGGAGTCATACAGTGCCTACAGAATGGGAGGTAATGAAGTGTGTTCCAAGGAAAGAGATGAGAGCTTCAATTCCTTAGCTAAAGACCTCTCCACCGGAGACGAGATCCCCTCACTGGTGAATGTTTGTAGTGAGAATATAAAGAATATATATATATATATATATATATATATATATATATATATATATATATATATATATATATATATATATATATATATGTGTGTGTGTGTGTGTGTGTGGGTGGGTTGGTTGTTTGCATGCTTATGTGTGTGCATGTGTGTGTATTTGATTGTGTATATTAATATAATATATATATATATATATATATATATATATTATATATATATATATATATATATATATATATATATATATATATATATATATATATATATATATATATATATGTGTGTGTGTGGGGTGTAAGTGTAGGTGTAGGAGTATATGTGTAGGTGTGGGTGTGGGTTTTAGTGTCGTTAAATCTGTACCTTAGTTCATTGACCAATCACAGGCAAGCCTGCCAAAGTTGAAGCAAGTGGTTCACATATGGTAAACAATGTCAGACTTGCCTAGCTGCTGGTTGAGTACGGTGCACTCTCTCTCTGGCTTCTGCTTTGCCATCTGTTACCATGGTGTACACTTATTTTTGTATGTATACATAGTGTACATATCCGTATACAGTCTACTTCTGAGTTTGTTTGCTCCAATCCCATTACGACCAGGTCTCACAGGCCATTCATTACTTGTGTTCGTAATAAATGTGTAAGTGTGGGTGTGGGTGTGAGTGTAAGTATGAGTGGAAGCACACTATCAAGGCTCGCCTGACTGGAGGGATAATAGACCAACATAACATAAACAGTGTCAGAGTGAAATGAGAAAATATTTTTCAGTGGTGGAGATTAATGACCCTCTCAGTTTATGGTGTGACGGTGAGCAATGACCTCTTTATGTGAGAAAGTTGATGACCTCCCTCTCTCTCTCTCTCTCTCTCTCTCTCTCTCTCTCTCTCTCTCTCTCTCCCTCCCTCTCATTTATCTTCATTTTTCTACAGATATAAGCAAAATCTGCCTTGTCCATATATTTCCATGTAACCCTTCCCAGCAGCCTGGCTAATGCTCGAGATGACAGCCTCACTTAGTAGTCCCTACGTGCTCTCCAGCGCAGACTAACCTCGGAAGCTGCAGAGGAAAAAAGTTACATCTGTGAGGGTGTTGTGGGAAGGAACTTTTGTCTACTTTGGTGTTGTGGGGAAGAATTAATATTTATCTACTTGGGTATTGTGAGCAAGAAATTTTCTTTACGTAGGTGTTGTCTGAAAGAAGTTTTGTCTGTGTGGGTGCTGTGGAAAAGACGTTTTGTTTACTTGGGTGCTGTGGGAAAGACGTTTTGTCTGTGTGGGTGCTGTGGAAAAGACGTTTTGTCTGCTTGGGTGCTGTGGGAAAGACGTTTTGTCTGTGTGGGTGCTGTGGAAAAGACGTTTTGTCTGCTTGGGTGCTGTGGGAAAGACGTTTTGTCTGTGTGGCTGTGGAAAAGACGTTTTGTCTGCTTGGGTGCTGTGGAAAAGACGTTTTGTCTGTGTGGGTGCTGTGGAAAAGACGTTTTGTCTGCTTGGGTGCTGTGGAAAAGACGTTTTGTCTGTGTGTGTGCTGTGGAAAAGACGTTTTGTCTGCTTGGGTGCTGTGGGAAAGACGTTTTGTCTGTGTGGGTGCTGTGGAAAAGACGTTTTGTCTGCTTGGGTGCTGTGGAAAAGACGTTTTGTCTGTGTGTGTGCTGTGGAAAAGACGTTTTGTCTGCTTGGGTGCTGTGGGAAAGACGTTTTGTCTGTGTGGGTGCTGTGGAAAGACGTTTTGTCTGCTTGGGTGCTGTGGAAAAGACGTTTTGTCTGTGTGGGTGCTGTGGAAAAGACGTTTTGTCTGCTTGGGTGCTGTGGGAAAGACGTTTTGTCTGTGTGGGTGCTGTGGAAAAGACGTTTTGTCTGCTTGGGTGCTGTGGGAAAGACGTTTTGTCTGTGTGGGTGCTGTGGAAAAGACGTTTTGTCTGCTTGGGTGCTGTTTGAAAGACGTTTTGTCTGTGTGGGTGCTGTGGAAAAGACGTTTTGTCTGCTTGGGTGCTGTGGGAAAGACGTTTTGTCTACTTGAGTGCTGTGGGAAAGAAGGTTTGTTGACGGGAGTTATGGGAAGTAATTTTGTCTATGTGGGTGTTGTGAGAAAGTAATTTTCACTCGCATGACTGTATTAGGAAAAGGCTGAGGCTTTTTGAGTGCATTAGGAAATTGCTAAGGCTATGTGTCTTGAGTGAATAGAGGCAGATCATTGTGGGGATGTTGTGTAGTGTCTGCCAGAGCTGAACCTCGTGATGATGATGTGTAGTGTCTGCCACGATGATGATGTGTAGTGTCTGCCACGATTATGATGTGTAGTGTCTGCCACGATGATGATGTGTAGTGTCTGCCAGAGCTGAAACTCGTGATGATGATGTGTAGTGTCTACCACGATGATGATGTGTAGTGTCTGCCAGAGCTGAACCTAGTGATGATGATGTGTAGTGTCTGCCATGATCATGATGTGTAGTGTCTGCCAGAGCTGAACCTCGTGATGATGATGTGTAACGTCTGCCATGATAATGATGATGTGGAGTGTCTTCCATAGCTTAGCCTTGTGATGATGATGTATAGTGTCTGCCAGAGCTGAACCTCATGATGATGATGTGTAGTGTCTGCCAGAGCTGAACCTAGTGATGATGATGTGTAGTGTCTGCCATGATAATGATGTGTAGTGTCTGCCAGAGCTGAACCTAGTGATGATGATGTGTAGTGTCTGCCATGATAATGATGTGTAGTGTCTGCCAGAGCTGAACCTCGTGATGATGATGTGTAACGTCTGCCATGATAATGATGTGTAGGGTCTGCCAGAGTTGAACCTAGAGATGATGATGTGTAGCATCTGCCATGATGATGATGTGTAGTGTCTGCCATGATAATGATGTGAGTGTCTGCAGAGCTGAACCTATGATGATGTGTAGTGTCTGCCATGATAATGATGTGTAGTGTCTGCCAGAGCTGAACCTCGTGATGATGATGTGTAACGTCTGCCATGATAATGATGTGTAGGGTCTGCCAGAGTTGAACCTAGAGATGATGATGTGTAGCATCTGCCATGATGATGATGTGTAGTGTCTGCCAGAGCTGAACCTAGTGATGATGACGTGTAGCATCTGCCATGATGATGATGTGTAGTGTCTGCCATGATAATGATGTGTAGTGTCTGCCAGAGCTGAACCTCGTGATTATGATGTGTAACGTCTGCCATGATAATGATGTGTAGTGTCTGCCAGAGCTGAACCTAGTGATGATGATGTGTAGTGTCTGCCATGATGATGATGTGTAGTGTCTGCCAGAGCTGAACCTCGTGATGATGATGTGTAACGTCTGCCATGATAATGATGTGTAGTGTCTGCCAGAGCTGAACCTAGTGATGATGATGTATAGTGTCTGCCATGATGATGATGTGTAGTGTCTGCCAGAGCTGAACCTCGTGATGATGATATGTAGTGTCTGCCATGATGATGATGTGTAGTGTCTGCCAGAGCTGAACCTAGTGATGATGATGTGTAGTGTCTCCCATGATAATGATGATGTGGAGTGTCTGCCATAGCTTAGCCTTGTGATGATGATGTATAGTGTCTGCCAGAGTTGAGCAAGGTGATAATGATGTGTAGCGTCTGCCATGATAATGTTGTGTAGTGTCTGCCAGAGTTGAGCTTGGTGATAATGATGTGTAGGGTCTGCCATGATAATGTTGTGTAGTGTCTGCCATGATAATGATGTGTAGGGTCTGCCAGAGTTGAGCCTGGTGATAATGATGTGTAGGGTCTGCCATAGCTGAGCCTGGTGATAATGATGTGTAGGGTCTGCCAGTGTTGAGCCTGGTGATAATGATGTGTAGGGTCTGCCATGATAATGATGTATAGTGTCTGCCAGAGTTGAGCCTGGTGATAATGATGTGTAGGGTCTGCCATGATAATGATGTATAGTGTCTGCCAGTGTTGAGCCTGGTGATAATGATGTGTAGGGTCTGCCATGATAATGATGTGTAGGGTCTGCCATGATAATGATGTGTAAGGTCTGCCATGAAAATGATGTGTAAGGTCTGCCATGATAATGATGTGTAGAGTCTGCCATGATAATGATGTGTAGGGTCTGCCATGATAATGATGTGTAAGGTCTGCCATGATAATGATGTGTAGGGTCTGCCATGATAATGATGTGTAGGGTCTGCCATGATAATGATGTGTAGGATCTGCCATAGCTGAGCCTTGTGATGATGATGTGTAGTGTCTGCCAGAGTTGAGCCTGGTGATAATGATAGTGATGGTAGGGTCTGCCATATGATGATGTGTAGGGTCTGCCATGATGATGTGTAGGGTCTGCCATGATAATGATGTGTAGGGTCTGCCATGATAATGATGTGTAGGGTCTGCCATGATAATGATGTGTAGGATCTGCCATAGCTGAGCCTTGTGATGATGATGTGTAGTGTCTGCCAGAGTTGAGCCTGGTGATAATGATGGGTAGGGTCTGCCATAATGATGATGTGTAGGGTCTGCCATGATGATGATGTGTAGGGTCTGCCATGATGATGTGTAGGGTCTGCCATGATAATGATGTGTAGGGTCTGCCATGATAATGATGTGTAGGGTCTGCCATGATAATGATGTGTAGGGTCTGCCATGATAATGATGTGTAGGGTCTGCCATGATGATGATGTGTAGGGTCTGCCATGATAATGATGTGTAGGGTCTGCCATGATGATGATGTGTAGGGTCTGCCATGATAATGATGTGTAGGGTCTGCCATGATAATGATGTGTAGGGTCTGCCATGATAATGAAGTGTAGGGTCTGCCAGACTTGACAACATACGTATGTGTCTGTGTACTTATTGATGTGTGTTCACCTATATTTGGTTGCAAGGGTCGAGTCTTATCTCCTGGCTCCGCCTCTCAACTTGCTGCTTGTTACAAAATGACACGATATCTATTACCAATAGATATCTCCAGTGAACACTAGAAAGGATAGCCCTTCTAGCATCCAGCCTGTTACTGGGATTTTGCAACAAAGTCAGTATCCTGGTTCAGTTATCCGACATATTATATAGATTAAGGGGATTGCAACTGATAGGGTACTAACCAAACAGATATTTTTAAAAGGTTTATTATCAAAGTGAGAAAATCTAGGGTAGCAAAGTAAATCAAATATAAAGATATTAATTAAGATATCAATTAGGATAATTAGGAGGGTAGCTCCTACACTGCTCTCATATACAATAAGTTTGTGCTGAGGGCACATATATATAGATGACTCAATGACTCAGAAGTACCATCAGGTACAATGTCAATAATTACAATAATATATACAAATAATAATAAATGTGTGTATGGGTGTGCTCCCGGTAACTCTAAGACTCGACTCAACCAGTGTACGACAGAACAACTTCTCATAAGCTAGCTGTACTAACAAATTGACAACCAGAACAGCTTGATTGTCTAGTAAAATGACCACTTCGCAGAACAGCACTATAACAGGCAACAGCAACACAGCATCAGAAACAAGGAGATAGAAAATCGACCCTAACTGTGGACCATCAGTAGATCCTCCAAAACAGTCCCAAAACTCCCTTTCTACTGAAACTAGGTTCAGCATAAACAATCCCAAACTGTGGCGGTGCACAGATGCCTTATCGAAGTAGGTCCAGAGCTAGAGCTTGAGACCTGAGTTTTCAAAGTGTCGAAGTGACACACAACCCAGAACAACGTCGAATAATCACTGTCTAGTCTATTCTCTGTGAACAGAGTTACACAGAGTTCTGAGAAGTATGATTCGCCTCACCAACGAATGCATACTCTACCCAACAGAGTCTAAAGTCGAGAAAACAAGTAGAAATAGGAGTGAGGAGTTGACTCGACGAAGGCAGCAGGCCAGAGAGAGAGAGGAAAGAGGAACAACCACCCAGCTCAGGTGTGTTCAGAGACTGACTCCCCCCAGCAACTAGACACCGGCAGCATAACAGTAGTTTGCCAACACCAAGGCAGTTACTACACACTCTGAAACACAACATAAAATATAATATCCTACCTAATATATAGAGCTAAGTTAAATAATAGTCTAATAATAATATAAAGCAAAATATTAACGATTTAGCTATAATCGAGAATATTCGCAATATAAAATTATAGAAAATGGAAATATACATTATATACATTGAGGCCCAGTTCAAGGGGCGCAATACTGCTTGCCAGAATCACTCCATTCTTGCCCCGTGGGCCCTGTCGTACCTGCTCATCAAGCTATGTATGGAATGTACCTCCACCACTTCTTGGTCGAGGTCATTCTACTTCTTGACTACCCTGAGACTGACGAAAAACTTGCTGACATTCCTGTAGCTAATCTGTACTTTTATATTTCAACTGTTGCCCCCAGAGTACGTTTCCCACAAGTCAGAGTCTATGAGTCTATCCCTATCTACTCCATCAATTCCTCCTGCCATGTGTAAGCTGGTTCTTCTGTCCTCTAATGAGGGATACCGCTGCTTCAGTTCTCTCATCCTGACACTGAATTCCTCGTTGTAGTTCTGACACTTACTAGTCAAGTGTTTTTATACTCTGCCATCACCCCAGTGCGTGGCATAGTGTGTTGTGTAGTATCGTTTCAAGGGCTTTCTGGCAGACCGGGAATATGAAGTTCACCCATCCTTTTCTTCCATGTATGACTTTCTTCAGTCTCTTGTAGAACTCTGTAAGGCAGGGGTTCTCATGCCCGAAGCAGTGCTTTTGCTCTGTGAGGGACCCTTCTCCAAAGGTGTTCTGACAACGTTTTCTTTTTTTTATTCTTTCAATTACCTTTCAAAGACAGCTTGTCCAGGGCAGTGGTCTGTGTTTCATGACCTAATGTTTTCATCTTTTCCTGAATATTAATATTTGCTGTTTTCCAGGTATCTAGCAATTCCCATGACTAGAGATTTATTGAAGATTTCAACGAGCAGCTCGCTCAGGATTGTCTTCTGGTAGCATGCATGGTAATACTGTGTTGCATCCTGTGTTCTGGTAGTATGAGTATGCATGGTAATACTGTGTTGCATCCTGTCTTCTGGTAGTATGCATGGTAATACTGTGTTGCATCCTGTCTTCTGGTAGTATGCATGGTAATACTGTGTTGCATCCTGTGTTCTGGTAGTATGATTATGCATGGTAATACTGTGTTGCATCCTGTCTTCTGGTAGTATGCATGGTAATACTGTGTTGCATCCTGTCTTCTGGTAGTATGCATGGTAATACTGTGTTGCATCCTGTCTTCTGGTAGTATACATGGTAATACTGTGTTGCATCCCGTCTTCTGGTAGTATGCATGGTAATACTGTGTTGCATCCTGTGTTCTGGTAGTATGCATGGTAATACTGTGTTGCATCCTGTCTTCTGGTAGTATGCATGGTAATACTGTGTTGCATCCTGTGTTCTGGTAGATGATATGCATGGTAATACTGTGTTGCATCCTGTTTCTGGTAGTATGACATGGTAATACTGTGTTGCATCCTGTCTTCTGGTAGTATGCATGGTAATACTGTGTTGCATCCTGTGTTCTGGTAGTATGCATGGTAATACTGTGTTGCATCCTGTCTTCTGGTAGTATGCATGGTAATACTGTGTTGCATCCTGTGTTCTGGATGCTCACTTGCCTCTTGTAATCTCAGTGACTGATAGTTCCTCGTAGTTCCCCTTCCTCTCTACCTCGGTCTTGTTTCAACTGTAAATATCGTGTAAATAAGATTATACAGCTCTTAACTATTCTATGCATTAGTTGCTGAAGACTTTCACTATTTATTTAGTGGAATATTCACTAACATGAAGGAAAAGTTCTGTTTGATCCTAAAAAGGCGTCTCACGTCTTCACAGTCTTCTGTAAATGTATGTATGATTAAATACTTTATGCGTATATGGCAATTACATTGCATAATTAAATATTTCTTAATCGTAAGTTGTTTATTATTTTTTTTATCTAAGTAATTAAGTTCATGACAGTGAAGTGTGAGACCAACCATACGTAAAAAAAAAAAAAAGGGAAATCGTGAAACATGATGATATTGCTAACTAGTTCGCCCAGTATCAGAAATAATGGCTAGAATTCACATTATATTATTAATATACTGTACAGTTAAAAGCGCTAAACCCATTAGGGTCAAACATGACTGCGGTGAAGTGAATGATACAAACTTCTGCAACTTTCTGATAGTCATCGTGTGAGAAACTCTACGGAGTTATTAACCAACATTTCACTTACATTACTTTAGTCGGAGCAATTGTACAAAAACAGCTATTGAGTGAGTGATGCATGCGTGTGTTTCTTCAATAGCTAGATTATTTAATCTTCAATAGCTAGATTATTTAATCTTCAATGGCTAGATAATTTAATCTTCAATGGCTAGATTATTTAATCTTCAATGGCTAGATTATTTAATCTTCAATGGCTAGATTATTTAATCTTCAATAGCTAGATAATTTAATCTTCAATGGCTAGATTATTTAATCTTCAATGGCTAGATTATTTAATCTTCAATGGCTAGATTATTTAAGACACCTGGATGGTGAGGTTGTCTTCCTGTCTTATGCCAGACTAAGGTGTCTGAGTTGGCTGGTACAGTTGGAGACAAGATGAACCCAGGTCTTCACGTGAGGGTGGCGGTAGCTGCCATGAAGACACCTTGCGAGACAGGCTGACAGAGTTTTCATAGTCCAGAAGAACCTGTGGCGAGAGGGGCTGACAGTCTTCACAGTCCAGAAGAACCTGTGTCAGTCTTATCTATTAGATGTCACTAATAAATATGGTGCATATATGTATACTTCACCAGAGTCTCGTCCTGATGTCTGGGTTAAGATAAAAACATGTCTACATTAACTCAGTCTATGTGAACTCAGTAACTCAACCAGTGTATACTCAGCAACTCAATCAATGTGAACTCAGTAACTCAACTAATGTCAGCTCGGTAACTTAACCAATATTAACTTATCATCTCAACCAAAGTGAACTTAGGAACTCATCCATTATTAATTTAGTAACTCAACCAATGTGAACTTAGTAACGCAATCAGTGTTAACTCAGTGACTCAACCAATGTTAACTCACTAACTCAACCACTGTGAACTCAGTACACGTAAACAACGACAAGCTAAACAGATTAACGCTCACTTGACAGACAACAACAACAAGCGTCATACCCGGAGGAGAGGTCAGGTTCACGTGTCAGAATGGAGAGTAGAACCTGCAGTGAAGGTGACCATCATTCCTTGCCTAGGTAACAAGGTCAACCATACTTTATAATTAACTGGGGAGGGTCATTAACGCTGCACGTAACCTGCTCACCAATAACCCAAAGAACTTTAAACCTCTTAAATACAGATTAGAATAAACCTTCTGTGTATATACACACAGGGGCATACAGATCTCGGTGTGTAAACTAGACAAACAAAACCAACGGCCACACAGTCTCTTGCAAACACATACATCATACACTGCAAACTAGTGTATGATGCATGTATAGTATTGTATACTATCTACAGCAGGACACTGAAGGTCTATAACAGGATAACCATGGAAAGATATCGAAATATTTATAGCAAGATATCTAAATAAATAGAGAAGACTTTCCAAAAGTCTATATAAGGATATCTAAAAGTCTGTGTCAGGATATCCAAAAGTATATTGCAGGGTATTTAAAAGTCTATAGCAGAATATCATAAAGCCTATAGCAAGATATCCACAAGTCAGTAACAGGATATCCACACGTCTCTAGCCAGGATATCTATAATTCTATAGCGGGATATCCAAAAGTCTACATGAGGATATCCACAAGTCTATACCATGATATTGAACATAATATCTCCACAGCTACACACTCAGTACGGCTCTAGCAATAACAGTCGTATTGCAAGTTGCTACACATGCATTATTCTCTGAATCTCTCTTTTTTGGGGGGGAAGAAATAATGCTTATTTATGTCTAAACAGATCTAACCTTGGTTCTCATGATCAGGAAGATATACCACAGGTGTCCAAACAAGTATACGACTGGTGAGTCCAGTCAAATATACCATTTTTTTTGAGAGTGCCAAGAATATGCCAGTAGTCTAAGTGTTCAAGAGTATATACCACTGGTCTGCGTATTACTATAGATTTGTCACCGGACTGAGTGTCTAAACAGATATACCACTGATCATCTTATCTGAACTGATGCAACACTGGCGTGCCTGCCCAAACAAATATTCCAGTGGTTTGCTTGCCGCAGTATATATACCCCCGGTCTGAGCCCAGACATATATACCGCAAGTCTACACGCGAAAAGATGTAATGTTGGTGTGAGTCCAAACATGTTACGTTCACATCAACAAGAGTTCTAATTGGCAAAAACATGAATATGGGGATAACTGCAGGTGTGATGTACCTGATTGGACTCGCACAACAGTGGTACATTTTCTTGGACTCTCAGACTGCTGGTAGCTGCTGGAAATGCAGATGACTGTATATGTCGTGCCGAATAAGTAAAACTGGTCAATTAGCAAGAACTCGTTTAAAATTAAGTCGTTTCTAAAATTTTCTGTTGACAATTGACGTGGAGACAATGTAAATAATTTCGCCTGTTTGCAAATTGTTAAGCATTTCAAATATCTTTCGTTGTCCACTGCAAGTGGCAGGATTTGATGAAATAACACTGAACACGAGCCTGGTGCCCCGGGGTATGGGAAAACATCGTCTAGCTCCGGCTAGGCACCCATTCTTATCTGGGGTCTGGCTCCGTGGTAAAGTACTCTGATACAGAGTTTGCAGGTTAGAGTCCTGATGTGGACGTAGAGACAATGTTTGTATATATGCTTATACGTGCAGACCAGTGGTATATATAATTTAACATTCAAACCAGTGATATATATTTTTGGAGTTACCAGATGTATATTTGCGAATCAGCCAGCACAATGTATGCGGCTGGTTCACATCCTCTGGTCTCGGTGTTGCAAGAGCTGAGCAGCAGATAAGCTGTGAAATATACCACCAGTACATAACCAAACACATGGACTCTCTGTCAAGAAGCCTAAGCTTGGAGGACCAGTGTAGGACTTTACGTTCATATCTATACTCTTGGTGGAATGACCATAATAATAACAAAAATTGACAATCGCAATTTATCTTCAAGAAACGTTGTTTCTATATGCTGAACATCGCCATCCAGGAGCGCCAGCCACGCCAGACTCGAGGAACTGTTGAGGTTCTGCTTCAACTGCTGGTTGGTTATCCTCCTGGGAGGCCAACCTTATTGGAAGGCTGCAGAAAACAAATTTAAATATCGTGTATTTCGGAGTGTATGTACACATATTTTGTCGACACGTGCTGTTGAAACGTACGATATTGATAGTCGTGCAAGGTTCGAGCCCCCATGATTGCAGACTCTTTATACCGCAACATTTAACGAGTGTAACATTCTAGTTTGTGTTGACATCAATGTATGGACATATATTTACTGACTCGAACTTGCATTGAGAGGTGTGTAAATGTGTGCGAAGTGAAAACATTTCTTGGGCTTTACTTTCGCACTTTGGACGAAGTGTTGTGTTAACAAGAGCTGGTGTAAAGCCATAAACTTGTGCCACAAATGTAGCGTGAATGCTGAAAAAAAAATCTGTTCAAGAAGATTTAAACTCTTGATTAAGCAAGATTGAGTGAGCCAGAAACTAAGACCCAATAAAGCCTGAGTCTAAGACTAAACTCTCGTGATATCAAAGACCCTCGTCTTTCAGGGATCAAGCAGTGAACCTGCCTGCCTGTTTCCCCGATACTTGCCTTCACCTGACAAACGATATCTTGACCGTCTTAACTTATGCAATATTTGCGCTTGCCTGACTTTAATAGCTTTATGTTGCAGATTAATGCTTTTCCCCCCCTTAAGTTTTACACCGCTGGTCAGGGCGGGTTATAACCAGGGTTCTCTCATAGGCTCACCTATTAACCTTGATCGTAAACGCTTAATATGCAATAAAAGGTTACATATTGCTATGTATAATTGTGCTATACTGTTTGGTTCTGTGTGCGTGGGTTTGGCTTCGTATGATTACGTATGCGAATGTGTGGGTAGGTGGGTGGATATGTATGTTTATGTGCGCGTGGGTTTGAATGGGAGGGCCAGTATATATATGTTTGGTTACGCATGAGTGTAGTTTAGTGTTTAGTGTTAGTAAAAGAAGCACAAACGAAGAACAGAAATTTTTCAAATTAATGTTATTGGCTTAAACTGTTCAAGTCAATAACTTTAAGTTAATGAATGTTATGTTCTTCTTTTGTGTTTATACGGAAATGAAGTTGTATGTTATACGCCTTTTCTCTCCATGTGTTTATGTTTAACTGTGTTTGCGTGCGTTTGAGGGAGTGTGTAAGCGTGCTTTGTGTGTTTGTAAAGGTGTTTGTGTTTGTGTTAATGGGTAGTGTAAGTAAATACCCACCTGAAGGGGTGAAACAAACCAAACATACGCACACGTACAAATATAAACACACACACACACACACACACACACATAGCACATAGCATGTTGCTATGTTAGAAAATCTTAAGTTAAGAGACGATCATAAAAAAAAATCTGTATTGAAACCGGCTTACACATTCATGCAATAAAAACATTTCTTCTAATACAGTAAGTGGAAACAAATATTTTTAAAGCGTTCTTGTTGGCAAGGACATAAGTGTTGCGTCAGGATAACGAATAACAGAGATGCTGCCAGAAGCATTTTTGCAGCATCCACACCCCGAGAGGAACTAATTTAAAAGGTCATCACGCTCTCTTGTTCCTTTATTGGAGGGGCATCATGCCGTACTGTTCCTTTATGGAGGGGCATCATGCCGTACTGTTCCTTTATTGGAGGGGCATCATGCCGTACTGTTCCTTTATTGGAGGCATCATGCCGTACTGTTCCTTTATTGGAGGAGCACTTCTTTAGAGGCATCATGCCAGCCTTAAACATTGTTCCTTTACTGGAGGGCATCATGCCGTACTGTTCCTTTACTGGAGGGCATCATGCCGTACTGTTCCTTTAATGGAGGGGCATCATGCCGTACTGTTCCTTTACTGGAGGGGCATCATGACTGTTCTTAAGCATCATGCCGTACTGCCTTTACTGGAGGCATCATGCCGTACTGTTCCTTTATGGAGGGCATCATGCCGTACTGTTCCTTTACTGAGGGCATCATGCCGTACTGTTCCTTTACTGGAGGGCATCATGCCGTACTGTTCCTTTAATGTAGGGGCATCATGCCGTACTGTTCCTTTAATGAGGGGCATCATGCCGTACTGTTCCTTTACTGGAGGGGCATCATGCCGTACTGTTCCTTTACTGGAGGGGCATCATGCCGTACTGTTCCTTTAATGTAGGGGCATCATGCCGTACTGTTCCTTTAATGAGGGGCATCATGCCGTACTGTTCCTTTACTGGAGGGGCATCATGCCGTACTGTTCCTTTATGGAGGGGCATCATGCCGTACTGTTCCTTTAATGTAGGGGCATCATGCCGTACTGTTCCTTTAATGGAGGGGCATCATGCCGTACTGTTCCTTTACTGGAGTGGCATCATGCCGTACTGTACCTTTACTGGAGGGGCATCATGCCGTACTGTTCCTTTAATGTAGGGGCATCATGCCGTACTGTTCCTTTAATGTAGGGCATCATGCCGTATGTTCCTTTACTGGAGGGCATCATGCCGTACTGTTCCTTTAATGTAGGGGCATCATGCCGTACTGTTCCTTTACTGGAGGGGCATCATGCCGTACTGTCCTTTAATGGAGGCATCATGCCGTACTGTTCCTTTAATGAGGGGCATCATGCCGTACTGTTCCTTTAATGTAGGGGCATCATGCCGTACTGTTCCTTTATGAGGGCATCATGCCGTACTGTTCCTTTAATGTAGGGCATCATGCCGTACTGTTCCTTTACTGGAGGGCATCATGCCGTACTGTTCCTTTAATGGAGGGGCATCATGCCGTACTGTTCCTTTACTGGAGGGGCATCATGCCGTACTGTTCCTTTAATGGAGGGGCATCATGCCGTACTGTTCCTTTAATGGAGGGGCATCATGCCGTACTGTTCCTTTACTGGAGGGACATCATGCCGTACTGTTCCTTTACTGGAGGGACATCATGCCGTACTGTTCCTTTAATGTAGGGGCATCATGCCGTACTGTTCCTTTACTGGAGGGGCGTCATGCCGTACTGTTCCTTTACTGGAGGGGCATCATGCCGTACTGTTCCTTTAATGTAGGGGCATCATGCCGTACTGTTCCTTTAATGGAGGGGCATCATGCCGTACTGTTCCTTTAATGGAGGGGCATCATGCCGTACTGTTCCTTTAATGTAGGGCATCATGCCGTACTGTTCCTTTAATGTAGGGGCATCATGCCGTACTGTTCTTTTAATGGAGGGGCATCATACCGTACTGTTCCTTAATGTAGGGGCATCATGCCGTACTGTTCCTTTAATGTAGGGGCATCATGCCGTACTGTTCCTTTAATGTAGGGGCATCATGCCGCACTGTTCCTTTAATGTAGGGGCATCATGCCGCACTGTTCCTTTAATGTAGTGGCATCATGCCGTACTGTTCCTTTATTAGAGGGGCATCATGCCGTACTGTTCCTTTATTAGAGGGCATCATGCCGACTGTTCCTTTAATGTAGGGGCATCATGCCGTACTTTTCCTTAATGTAGGGGCATCATGCCGTACTGTTATTTTATTGGAGGGGCATCATGCCGTACTGTTCCTTTAATGTAGGGGCATCATGCCGTACTGTTCCTTTATTGGAGGGGCATCATGCCGTACTGTTCCTTTATTGGAGGGGCGTCAGTCGACAGCAGCGAGTCATGGTACGTGGCGAGGTGTCAGAGTGGGCGCCGTTGACGAGCGGGGTTCCACAGTCCTGTTCCTGGGACCAGTGCTGTTTCTGGTATTTGTGAACGACATGACGGAAGGAATAGACTCCGAAGTGTCCCTGTTTGCAGATGATGTGAAGTTGATGAAAAGAATTCAATCGGACGAGGACCAGGCAGAACTATAAAGGGATCTGGACAGGCTGCAAGCCTGGTCCAGCAACTGGCTCCTGGAGTTCAACCCCACCAAGTGCAAAGTCATGAAGATAGGGGAAGGGCAAAGCAGACCGCAGACGGAGTACAGCCTAGGGGGCCAGAGACTGCAAACCTCAATCAAGGAAAAAGTTCTTGGGGTGAGTATAACACCAGGCACATCTCCTGAGGCGCACATCAACCAAATAACTGCTGCATCATATGGGCGCCTAGCACACCTAAGAACAGCATTCCGACATCTTAATAAAGAATCGTTCAGGACCTTGTACACTGTGTACGTTAGGCCCATATTGGAGTATGCAGCACCAGTTTGGAACCCACACCTAGCCAAGCATGTGAAGAAGCTCGAGAAAGTGCAAAGGTTTGCAACAAGACTAGTCCCGGAGCTAAGGGGTATGTCCTACGAGGGGAGGTTAAGGGAAATTGACCTGACGACACTGGAGGACAGGAGAGATAGGGAGGACATGATAACAACATATAAGATACTGAGAGGAATTGACAAAGTGGACAGAGACAGAATGTTCCAGAGATGGGACACAACAACAAGGGGACACAGTTGGAAGTTGAAGACTCAGATGAATCACAGAGATATTAGGAAGTATTTCTTCAGTCACAGAGTTGTCGGAAGTGGAATAGTTTAGGAAGCGATGTAGTGGAGGCAGGCTCTATACATAGCTTTAAGCAGAGGTATGATAAAGCTCATGGCGCAGGGAGAGTGACCCAGTAGCGGCCAGTGAAGAGGGGCCAGGAGCTTTGACTCGACCCCTGCAACCACAACTAGGTGAGTACAACTAGGCGAGTACACACACACACACATACAACAGGCCTAGTGTCTAATCGACATGTGCCTAGGACAAAATGGTAACTAACACACACGAAGTGACGTAGTGGAGGCAGGAACCATACATAGTTTTAAGACGAGGTTTGATAACGCTCATGGAGCAGGAAGAGAGAGGATCTACTAGCGATCATTGAAGAGGCGGGGCCAGGAGCTATGAATCGACCCCTGCAACTACAAATAGGCGAGTACAAATAGGAGAGTACACACGCATACACACACCCACCCTCCCACACACACACACACACACACACACACACACACACACACACACACACACACACACACAAAGTCATGAAGTTTGGGTAAGAGCAAAGAAGACCACAGACGGAGTACAGTCTAGGGGGCCAGAGCTTACAAACCTCACTCAAGGATCTTGGGGTGAGTATAACATCGGGCACATCTCCTGAGGCGCACATCAACCAAATAACTGCTGCAGCATACAGGGGCCTAGCAAACCTAAGAACAGCATTCCGACATCTTAATAAGGAGTCATTTAGGACCCTGTACACTGTGTACGTTAAGCCCATACTGGAACCCTCACCTAGCCAAGCATGTATCGAAACTAGTGAAAGTGCAAAGGTTTGCAACAAGACTAGTCCCGTAGCTAAGGGTATGTCCTACGAGGAGAGGTTACGGGAAATCGACCTGACGACACTGGAAGACAGAAGAGATAGAGGGGATATGATAGCGACATATAAAATACTGAGAGGAATAGACAAGGTGGACAGAGACAGAATGTTCCAGAGGTGGGACACATCAACAAGGGGACACAGTTGGAAGTTGAAGACTCAGATGAATCACAGGGATGTTAGGAAGTATTTCTTCAGTCACAGAGTGGTCAGGAAGTGGAATAGTCTGAGACGTGATGTAGTTGAGGCAGGATCCATACATAGCTTTAAGGAGAGGAATGATAAAGCTCATGGAGCGGGTAGAGTGACCGAGTAGCGGTCAACTAGGTGAGTACAAACACGCACACACTAACACTAACACACACACACAACACACACACAACACGCACATAACACAAACATACAGAACACAACATGCACGGGCACACACAGACGAAGTAAATATGCTGAAGATGAAGTGAACATGCTGAAGCGGGTTACAGGGCCAGTGCCTAGAGAGGACATGATATCTTATTAAAGGTGGACCTATCAGGCAAGGCTGAGGAATGAAGAGGGCGAGCTGTTGGAAGCAGCGACAGTAGTAAAGTGAAGGGAAGGGGGAGTTACTGGTAGAGGTGACAGGTCCCAGGCAGAGGCACGACCAGTCCACCAAGAGTTACAGGAAATAATAAGGGAGACAATGGTTATGTACAAAAGGGACCCAGAGACACGGAGGGAAAGGCAATGGGAGAGAGAGAGAGAGAGAGAGAGAGGGGTCAGTCTTTATTCATGGGCTTCAGGAGAGCGAAGGGAGGACATATAATGAAAGATGGCAGAAAAAAAAGAGATTGAAAACATCATCAAACACATAGGTGAGGAGAACATGACTGAGATAGTAAATTTTCAGAGAATAGGGGGGTACTTGAAGGGGAGAAGTCAACTGGTCAAATTTATTCTTAAGACAAAAACAATGAGGAACAGGATCCTGCAGGAAAAAGCACAGCTGAAGAAATCTTCAATATACAGGAGGGTGTTCCTAGACTGCAACAGAATGAGAACGGAACGACAGCAGCTGAGGGAGGGGACACAGAAAAGAAAGGGGCTAGAAAGAGAGATAAGGATAGAGTCAGCAGAGGACAACCAGAGCCGGATAAAGCAACAATCGCAAACACCCACAGAACCATACTATCCTAATACAAACCACACTCCACACTCACAGCCCCCATCCCACAGTATGCATTAGAATCCCACAGCACCCTGCCAGGTTCCCCACTATCACAAACCCCACAACCCCCCCCTAGAACACAGTGCTGGAGAGGAAACTGAAGGTATGGTACGCAAATGCTGATGGAATAACGAATAAGTGGGAGGAGTGGCACGAAAAAATCAAACTGGCATCACCAGACTTCATAGCTCTCACAGAGACCAAGCTCACAGGAATAATAACTGATGCCATCTTTCCAACTGGATATCAGATCCTGAGGAAAGACAGAGGGAACAGAGGGGGAGAGGAGTGGCACTACTCATCAAATACCAATGGGATTTTGAGGAGCTGGAGAGAGGAGGCAGAGAAGCAAGAGACTACATAATAGGAACACTTCAGCCTGGAGGTCCCAAGGTTGTAATTGCAGTGATGTATAACCCACCAGAATAGCAGGAGGTCAAGCCAAGAATATGAGAGTAACAGAGCAATGGTTGACATACTGGCAGAAGCGGCCAGAAGGTCCCAAATGGGTAGGGCAAAGCTACTCATTGTGGGTGACTTCAACCACAAAGAAATTGACTGGGAAAACCTGGAGCCACATGGGGGCCCAGAAACGTTGAGGGGTTAGATGATGAATGTGGTACTGGAAAACCTCATGCAACAACATGTAAAGGACATGAGCAGAGAGGACGAACCAGCAAGACTGGACCTAGTATTCACCTTGTGGAGTGCAGATATTAAGGACGTCACATATGAAAGGCCCCTCGGGGCTAGTGATCACGTGGATCTAAGCTTTGAATACATAGTAGAGTTAGATGTGGAGACGGAAGCAGGAAGGGCAGGATGAATGAAGCCAAACAACAAGAGGGAGGACTACACAGGCATGAGGAATTTCCTGCACGAGGTTCTGTGTTACAGAGAACTGGCAGAGAGATTAGTAAATGAGATAATGGAATATATGACAACAATATGCAAGGAAGCAGAAGAGAGGTTTGTACCCGAGGGCAACAGAAATAACGAGAAGGCGAAGACAAGTCGAAGAGCCAGAAATGAATATGCCCAGTGACAGTAAGTAAATGACAAAGCAGCGAAAGCCAAGTCCAACCCGAAGCTGCTGTACAGTCACATCAGGAGGAAAACAACAGTCAAGGACCAGGTAATCAGGTTGAGGAAGGAAGGAGGGGAGATCACAAGAAACGACCGAGAAGTATGTGAGGAACTCAACATGAGATTCAGAGAAGTATTCACAGAGGAGACAGAAGGGACTCCAGCAGGACGGAAAGGTGGGGCACAACATCAGTGCTGGACACAATACATACAACCGAGGAGGCTGTGAAGAGGCTGCTAAGCGAGCTAGATATCTCAAAGGCGATGGGGCCAGACATCTCTCCATGGGTCATGAAAGAGGGACCAGAGGCGCTCTGTGTACAGCTAATACCGAGCACATCTTTTGAGGTGCACATCGACTAAATAACTGTTTCAGCATGTGGGTGCCTGGCACACCTAAGAACAACGTTCAGACAAGGAATTGGTCAAGACTCTCTACACCATGTACGCAAGGCTTATATTGTAGTATGCATCACCAGTTTGAAACCCTCCTGGTCAAGAAATTAGAGAAAGTGTGAAAGCTTGCAACAAAATTAGTCCCGGAGCAAAGGGGCATGTACTACGAGGAGAGTTTAAGGAAAAATGACCTGGCGACATTGGGGGACAGGAAGGATAGGGGGAACATGATAACGACATTTACAATACTGAGAGGAATTGAAAAGGTGGATAGGGACTGGATGTTTCATAGATGGGACACAACAACAAGGGGACACAGTTGGAAGTTGAAGACTCAGATGAATCAGAGGGATGTTAGGAAGTATTTCTTCAGTCATATAGATTTGTCAGGAAGTCGAATAGTCTGAAGAGTGATGTAGTGGAGGCAGGATCCATCCATAGCTTTAAGAAGAGATATAATAAAGCTCAGTGAGCAGGGAGTGTGACCTAGTAGCGACCAGTGAGTACACATACACACGTATACACATACTCAGACAAACCTAACCTACCACTTTAGATCATAAATCCCCCCTCCATAAAACACACATCTTAACAGGATAAAAAAAAATGGGATCTCAAAAGGGAGGACGTAAAGGCAAGGGAACTGAGAATGGTTGGTCTGAAAAGGAAGAATGGGTAGAACTGCTCATGAACAAAATGGTTCAAGAATGGGAAAAAAAGATTAATTGAGCTTTAAAATAACATGTTAGAGAAGATATCTGCAGAGACCATGAAGTGGGAATCACGAGCTGTAGTAACTGAGGCAAAGATACAAAGACTGGAGGAAGAAAAGGATGTGCTGAAGTAAGATATAAAGATGAGGTCCAAAAGGAGCAAGGTGACTGAAATGGGAACATAAGCAGGAAGCAAAGGGACTGAAGGAGGGGATGGAGCTAAGAAGGCTTTAGCAGAAGTACTATCAGGCCATCAGAGGGTCCAGGAGATGATAAGGGAAACAACAAAGGAGATGCTTAAATCAGATCAAGAGATATTGAAAGAAAAGAAATGGGAAGAAGAGAGGGAGAGGTCAATAATTATTCATGGGCTTCAGGAGGCTGAAGGGAAGACCTATGATGAAAGAAAGCATTGGGAGGAAACAGAGATTAAGAGCATCATTGCAATAACAGGCGAGAATGACATGTCTCTGGTAGAAAATTTTCACAGACTTGGGGGGTATTCGAAGGAAAAAAATCGACCAATCAAATTGACATTCAAGACGGAAGTGGTACGGAACAGGATACTACAACAGAAGCCACTGTTAAAAGATTCTCAGGAATATCAACAAGTGTACCTCAATCGAGACAGAACACGAAAAGAAAGGGAAGAACTGAAAGTGAGAGCAAGACGAAACCAGTGGAAGGAAAGAGAGACAGGACAGACAATAACAGACAGGAAAGAACAGCCTCTGGGGGAACATCAAACACATATGCTTATAGAAACCCCTCAACCCTGTCACAACATATCAACCAAACATAATAACCACAATCAAACCACACATTATAGCCCCCACCCCCTTAAGCACTAATTTCACAATCACAGCAGCCTCCCATAATATTCTGCCCTATATCCCACCTCCCCAGCCTGCACCTTCCTCTCCCATCTCCCAAAATACAGTAATGGAAAGGAAGCTAAAGGTATGGTACACCAATGCAGATGGAATAACAAATAAGAGTGAAGAGTGGCAAGAATGAATCACTGATGCATCTCCTGACATCATAGCACTAACAGAGACAAAACTTACAGGGATGATAACAGATGCAATCTTTCCACCTGGATATCAGATCCTGAGGAAAACAGAGAGAACAGAGGAGGGGGAGGAGTAGTACTGCTCATCAAAAACCAGTGGACAGAATGATAGGGAAACAGAAGGATAGGGAAACAGAAGACTTCATTGTTGGAACTCTTCAGACTGTGGGTCCAAAGGTGATGATAGCAGTGATGTATAACCCACCACTGAACAGCAGGAGGACAAGACAAGAGTATGATGTGCACAATAGGGCAATGGTGGATACACTAGCTGAAGTGGCCAGGAGGGCTTATATGGGTAGGACAAAATTACTCATAATGGGGGATTTCAATCATAAAGAGATTGACTGGGAAAACCTAGAGCCACATGGGGGACCAGAAACGTGGAGGGCTAAGATGTTGGAGACTGTATTGGAGAACTTCATGCACCAACAAGTTAGGGATACAACCACAGAGAGAGGAGAGGATGTTGCAGCAAGGCTGGATCTCATATTCACCTTGAATAGTTCAGACACAGGGGATATCACACAGGAAAGACCCCTTGGCGCTAGTGATCGTGATGTCCTGAGTTTTGAATACCTTGTAGAGTTACAAATGGAGAATGCAGCAGCGCGGGAACAACGAGAGAAGCCGAACTATAAAAAGGGGACTACATAGGAATGAGAAGTTTCCTGCATGAAGTGCAGTGGGAAAGAGAACTAGAGAGAAAGACAGTAAATTAAATGATGGAACTAGTGACCACTAAGTGCAGGAAGGCAGAGGAGAAGTTCATACCAAAGGGTTACATAATAAATAGTAAGACCAGAGTGAGCCCATGGTTTAACTGGAGGTGTAAAGAGGCCAAAGCCAAGTGTGTTAGAGCATGGAAAAGGTATAGAAGGCATAGGATTCAAGAAAACAAGTAGTTGAGCAGAAGAACCAGAAATGAATATGCTGGGATAAGGAAAGAGGCCCAGAGGCAATACGAGAACGACATAGCATCAAAAGGCAAATCTGAACCAAAATTGCTATACAGTCACATTAGGAGAAAAACAGCAGTCAAGGACCAGGTAATCAGGCTGAGGAAAGAAGGAGGGGAGCTCACAAAGGACCAGGAAGTATGTGATGAACTAAACACAAGATTTAGAGAAGTATTTACAGTAGACACAGGAATGCTTCCAGCAAACCGTGGAGGTAAGGTGCACCAGCAGATGATAGACACCAGCAGGTGGTAGGTGAACTAGATGCCTCAAAGGCGGTGGGCCCAGATAACATATCTCCTTGGATACTGAGAGAGGGAGCAGAGGAATTGTGTGTGCCGCTAGCAGCAATCTTCAGTAAATCTATCGAAACTGGACAATTGCCTGAGGCGTGGAAGACAGCAAATGTAGTTCCAATTTTTAAGAAAGGAGACAGACAGGCAGCGTTATACTACCGACCAGTGTCACTGACTTGTATAGTATGTAAAATCATGGAAAAGGTCATCAGGAAAAGAGTGGTGGATCACATTGAAAAGATTGGGGTCATACATGACAAACAGCACGGCTTCAGAGATGGGAAATCCTGTGTCACAAATCTACTTGAGTTCTACGATAAGGTAACAGAAGTAAGACAGGAGGCAGAGGGATGGGTAGATTGCATCTTTTTCGACTGCAAGAAGGCTTTTGACACAGTACCACACAAGAGACTGGTGCAAAACTTAGAGGAACAGGCAGGAATAATAGGGAAAGTACTACAATGGATCAGGGAATACCTAACAGGAAGGAAAAAACGAGTGTTGGTACATGATGAAGTGTCAGAGTGGGCGTGTTACGGCCCCCTACCTAACAATGGTTGTTAGGTAGTTTACCTGCCGGCCTGTGACGTAATCAAACGTGATGTTTGACTGACGGGCCGGCTGGACTGACAGTGCTAACGAGATTCTCCTATACACAACACTGGAGAGTTCACCAGCTCCCTGATACACTACTGGAGTTCGCCAGGCAGACCTGCTTGAGAGTTGCAGACTTTCGCAGTGTGGTGCTGGTGACAGGTCTACAGTGCTGAGAGAACTGGAAGCTCTATCCTCTCTAGACCGTGTTACTCGAAAGCAGCTTTGTACTTGTGATGTTTGCAAGGCCAAGTACATTGATGGTGTTCTCTTCCTGCTTGCTATGAGGACACTGTAGCATTATGAAGAGAGCGGCAAGTCTAGTCACCAGAATGCGACTATGTACCTGCGACTATGTACCTGGCTATGCACCTGAGATTGTGTTTACCCGGAGTTTGTTACCCGGAGTGTCAGGTATTCAGTGGTGCATTCAGAGAGTTTGTGACGGTGGCACGACACAAGTTAAGAGTCGTGTATTTGATGTGTGTCATAACGCGGTGAAAAGGCTTTATTAGAGATGGGTTCATGATTCAGGGGGCGTGCCATGTGGCACAGAGAAGGTGTCGTGTGACACAGCGTTGGAGTCTTATGGTACAGGGAGATCGGGTGTCGTGGAACCCCGTATGCGTGCCATAAGACAGAGATAAGGGTGTCTGAGGACACGGTGGAGAAGGAGTATCATGACAAGGTGTGGTAGTGTCCTGTGTGACACGATGACGGCAGCGACTTGACACTTCACTAAGTATATGATTTTACTTGTGACTTTTATCTTGTACTATGATTTTTTGTTTTTACACAGATTATTAGATTATGTTTTTATTCAGATTATATGTTTTTATATTAATAATAATATATAATATTGAAAATCTGAGATTTTACTTAGTATCCCAAACAGTCGTTTATTACAAATGGTTATTTATTTGTAATAGGGCGCATGTGTCGAGTGGGGTTCCACAAGGGTCAGTCCTAGGTCCTATGCTGTTTCTTATATATGTGAATGACATGATGGAAGGAATAGATTCAGAAGTGTCACTGATCGCTGATGATGTGAAACTGATGAGGAGAATACAAGCGGACGAAGATCAGTTAAGATTACAAGGGGATCTGGACACACTACAAGTCTGGTCCAACAAATGACTCCTGGAGTTTAACCCCTGTAAGTGTAAGGTCATGAAGATTGGGGAAGGACACAGAAGACCGCAGACGGCATACAGGTTAAGGAATCAAAGGCTGCAAACGTCACTTAAAGAAAAGGATCTTGGGGTAAGCATTATAACGAACATGTCTCCTGAGGCACACATCAATCAAATAAGTGCTGCAGCATATGGGCGATTGGCAAACCTGAGATTAGCGTTTAGATATCTGAGTAAGGAGTCATTCACCACATTGTACGCCGTGTGCGTCAGGCCCATACTGGAGTATGCAGCACCAGTATGGAACCCTCACCTAGTCAAACACGTCACAAAATTGGAGAAAGTGAAAAAATTTGCAACACGTTTAGTCCCGGAACTGAGAGGTATGTCTTATGAGGAGAGGTTAAGGGAAAGCCGATGACACTAGAGGATAGGAGGGATAGAGGGGATATGATAACAATGTATAAAATACTAAGAGGAATTGACAAGGTGAACAGGGCTCGAATGTTTCAGAGATGGGATACAGGAACAAGGGGCCACAATTGGAAGCTGAAAACCCAAATGACTCATAGGGATGTTAGGAAGTATTTCTTTAGCCTTAGAGTTGTCAGGAAGTGGAATAATCTGGAGAGTAAAGTAGTGGAAGCAAGTTCCATACATAGCTTTAAGAAGAGGTATGATAAAGCTTATGGAGCAGGGAGAGAGTGAATTAGTATCGACCAGTGAAGAGGCGGGGCCAGGAGCTATGACTCGACCCCTGCAACCACATATCCACATATAGGTGAGTACACTCACACACACGCACACGCACACACACAGAAGACAAAGGACCCCGGGAAATAGAAAGATTAGCCGAAGAGCCAGAAACGAATATGCACAGGTAAGAAGGGAGGCTCAGCGACAATATGAAAATAATATAGCATCAAAAGTCAAGTCTGACCCGAAGCTGTTGTATAGCCACATCAGGAGGAAAACAACAGTCAAGGACCAGGTAATCAGGCTGAGGAAGGAAGTTGGGGAGTTCACAAGAAACGACCAAGAGGTATGTGAGGAGCTCAACATGAGATTTAAAGAAGTATTTACAGAGGAGACAGGAAGGACTCCAGGAATTCAGAATAGGGAGGTATACCAACAAGTGCTGGATGAAATACACACAACCGAGGAGGAGGTGAAGAAGCTGCTATGTGAACTCGATACCTCAAAAGTGGTGGGAGAGGACAACATCTTTCCATGGGTCCTTAGAGAGGGAGCAGAGATATTGTGTGTGCCACTAACAAAAATCTTCAACACATCCATTGAAACTGGGCAACTACTGAGGCGTGGAAGATGGCAAATGAAGTCCCAATTTTTAAGAAAGGAGACAGACACGAGGCATTAAACTACAGACCTGTGTCACTGACGTGTATAGTATGCAAAGTCATGGAGAAGATCATCAGGAGGAGAGTGGTGGAGCACCTAGAAAGACACAAGCTTATAAACGACAACCAGCACGGTTTCAGGGAAAGAAAATCGTATTTCACAAACCTACTGGAGTATTATGACAAGGTAACAGAAGTAAGACACGAGAGAGAGGCGTGGATAGACTGCATTTTCTTGGACTGCAAGAAGGCGTTCGACACAGTTCCTCACAAGAGGTTAATGCAAAAGCTAGAGGATCAGGAACATGTAACAGGAAAGCACTGCAATGGATCAGAAAATATCTGACAGGGAGGCAACAACGAGTTATGGTACGTGACGAGGTGTCAGAGTGGGCACCTGTGACGAGTGGGGTTCCACAGGGGTCAGTCCTTGGACCTGTGCTGTTTTTGGTATATGTGAATGACATAACGGAAGGGATAGACTCAGAAGTGACCCTGTTTGCAGATGATGTGAAGTTAATGAGAAGAATTAAATCAGTCGAGGATCAGGCAGGACTACAAAGAGACCTGGACAGGCTACAAGCCTGGTCCAGTAACTGGCTCCTTGAATTTAACCCTGCCAAGTGCAAAGTCATGAAGATAGGGGAAGGGCAAAGAAGACCACAGACAGAGTATAGTCTAGGTGGCCAAAGACTGCAAACCTCACTCAAGGAAAAAGATCTTGGAGTGAGTATAATACCAAGCACATCTCCTGAGGCACACATCAATCAGATAACTGCTGCAGCATACGGGCGGCTGGCAAACCTAAGAATAGCGTTCCAGTACCTCACTAAGGAATCGTTCAAGACTCTGTACACCATATACGTCAGGCCCATACTGGAGTATGCAGCACCAGTTTGGAACCCACACCTGATCAAGCACGTCAAGAAATTAGAGAAAGTGCAAAGGTTTGTCCTAAGGGAATTGTCCTACGAAGAATGGTTAAGGAAAATCGGCCTGACGACACTAGAGGACAGGAGGGTTAGGGGAGACATGATAACGACATATAAAATACTGCGAGGAATAGATAAGGTGGACAGAGACAGGATGTTCCAGAGAGGAGACACAGAAACAAGGGGTCACAATTGGAAGTTGAAGACTTCTATGAGTCAAAGGGATGTTAGGAAGTATTTCTTCAGTCATAGAGTTGTCAGGAAGTGGAATAGCCTAGAAAGTGACGTAGTGGAGGCAGGAACCATACATAGTTTTAAGACGAGGTTTGATAAAGCTCATGGAGCAGGGAGAGAGAGGACCTAGTAGCAATCAGTGAAGAGGCGGGTGCCAGGAGCTATGAATCGACCCCTGCAACCACAAA
>WNWK01003173.1:0-35750 GCA_009830355.1 Cherax destructor
CTCTTCCCTCCCAGCAGGGCGCCCTCTCTTCCTCTCCCAGCAGGGCGCCCTCTCTTCCTCTCCCAGCAGGGCGCCCTCTCTTCCTCTCCCAGCAGGGCGCCCTCTCTTCCTCTCCCAGCAGGGCGCCCTCTCTTCCTCTCCCAGCAGGGCGCCCTCTCTTCCTCTCCCAGCAGGGCGCCCTCTCTTCCTCTTCCAGCAGGGCGCCCTCTCTTCCTCTTCCAGCAGGGCGCCCTCTCTTCCTCTTCCAGCAGGGCGCCCTCTCTTCCTCTTCCAGCAGGGCGCCCTCTCTTCCTCTTCCAGCAGGGCGCCCTCTCCTCTTCATTGCGACCCGTCAAATCAAGCTACTGTATATGTGACGTCAACCGCACAGACGGAAGAAATAAAATAATTTGCCACAACTTTGTGGAGGGCTAGGGAGAAACTACTCCCTTTATCAGCATGATGGAGGGGATTTATGAAGCAAATGGGGACTGTTTGGTGGAGGGGATGGAAGAGGAATGGAGAGATGCTGAGGATGTTCTCTTTTAGAAAAAAAAATGGATATAAGAGCAGTTTACTGCTAACCTATTTTATACGATTGTTTAAAAGTGGGTACAAAATTTGACTGTTTCCCTATCATATTCCATCACACAGGATGGGGGTTTCCCCTGTCACATTCCATCACACAGGATGGGGGTTTCCCCTGTCACATTCCATCACACAGGATGGGGGTTTCCCCTGTCACATTCCATCACACAGGATGGGTGCTCATTACATAGTGTTGCAATCTGTCCGCCTAAGTCTGGAGACTTCAGTAGGGAAGGGAGGTGGACTGAGTTATGGTGGTCACGAGTGGGCGTCACTCTGGCTCACAAAAGGTTGTTGTAGGTTCGCCGGTACTTCCGGCCTGGGTCTTCTCCAGATGGTGACCCGGCCACACAAGAGGTACGCTTTAGATTGATGACTTCTCTCACGCTTCTCATATCACCATATACCTTTAACGTCGTTCAAGGATAAAAAATCTTAAAAAATGTGATACCCACAAAATCCTTCTCCCTCACGCTAAGATTGATAAAGCTGTTCTTTTTTATACACATCAATTTTATAGGCTAAGAGGGGTTGTCCTACCTCATTTCAAACCCCAGCTCTATCTGAGGTATACTATCACCTCCCAGGATGCCACCCACACCAGTAGGCTACTGGTGTGGGTGTCCCTGTTCACCTACTTCCTGGTAGGTGAACATGACAGCAGTGTAAGGAAAAATGCCAAATGTTTCCACCCATACCGTGGATTGAACCACGGACACAAGTGTGTGAGGTGAGCGAGCTACCAACCCAGCTACGGGACACCTTAAAACGTTCAAAATTCTTCCTTGCATACAGAAGAACCCACCACGAGGAGCTAGAGCCTGGCGCCGCGCCTATATAATGACTGCAAAAAGTTTCCCTCAACGTTAGTTCTTGTCTGTCTCTAATTATAATGAAAAGTGCTAAACTTACATGCGTCAGTGTGTATATCAGTGAGGCCCACCATAGTACTACCACCGCAGGAGTGTTCATATAGGACGCGTCGGACCAACATGAGGCCCACCATAGTACTACCACCGCAGGAGTGTTCATATAGGACGCGTCGGACCAACAGGCGAGGTTCATTTCTGTGAGGTTCTTCCTCAGGATACCATCCGAAAATGTAGTCAGAAAAACCTAAGTCAAATTAGTCCCAATGGAGGCATGTGGTAGCACATGTGTGTGTGGGGGATGTGGTAGCACATGTGTGTGTGGGGGATGTGGTGGTGGTAGTAGTGTGTGTGTGCGTGTGTGTGGGGGATGTGGTGGTGGTAGTAGTGTGTGTGCGCGTGTGTGTGGGGGATGTGGTGGTGGTAGTAGTGTGTGTGTGCGTGTGTGTGGGGGATGTGGTGGTGGTAGTAGTGTGTGTGTGCGTGTGTGGGTGTGGTGATGGTGGTAGTAGTGTGTGTGCGTGCGTGTGTGTGTGTGTGGTGATGGTGGTAGTGTGTGGGTGTGTGTGTGTGTGTGTGTGTGTGTAGTGATGGTGGTAGTGTGTGGGTGTGTGTGTGTGTGTGTGTGTAGTGATGGTGGTAGTGTGTGGTGTGGTGTGGGGGGTGTGGTGATGGTGGTAGTGTGTGTGTGGTGTGGGGGTGTGGTGATGGTGGTAGTGTGTGGTGTGGTGTGGGGTGTGGTGATGGTGGTAGTAGTGTGTGTGCGTGTGTGGGTGTGGTGATGGTGGTAGTGTGCATGTGGGGTGGTGGTAGTGTGTGTGTGGGGGTAGTAGTAGTGTGTGGGGGTAGTAGTAGTGTGTGTGTGGGGGGTAGTAGTGTGTGTGTGGGGGTAGTAGTAGTGTGTGGGGGTAGTAGTAGTGTGTGTGTGGGGGTGTGGTGGTGTAGTAGTGTGGGGGTGGTAGTGTGTGTGGGGGTGGTAGTGGTGTGTAGGTGGGGTGGTAGTGTGTGTGGGGGTGGTAGTGTGTGTGGGGGTGGTGGTGGTGTGTGTGGGGGTGTGGTGGTGGTAGTGTGTGGGGGTGTGG
Source organism: Cherax destructor (assembly GCA_009830355.1). Taxonomy (NCBI): domain Eukaryota; kingdom Metazoa; phylum Arthropoda; class Malacostraca; order Decapoda; family Parastacidae; genus Cherax; species Cherax destructor. The sequence continues at coordinate 2,519 of WNWK01003173.1, forward strand.
TGGTGGTAGTGTGTGTGGGGTGTGGTGGTGGTAGTGTGTGTGGGGGTGTGGTGGTGGTAGGTGTGTGGGGGTGTGGTGGTGGTAGTGTGTGGGGGTGTGGTGGTGGTAGTGTGTGTGGGGGGTGTGGTGGTGGTAGTGTGTGTGGGGGGTGTGGTGGTGGTAGTGTGTGTGGGGTGTGGTGGTGGTAGTGTGTGTGGGGGGTGTGGTGGTGGTAGTGTGTGTGGGGGTGTGGTGGTGGTAGGTGTGTGGGGGTGGTGGTGGTAGTGTGTGGGGGGTGGTGGTGGTAGTTGTGGGGGTGGTGGTGGTAGTGCGTGTGGGGGTGTGGTGGTGGTAGTGTGTGGGGGTGTGGTGGTGGTAGTGTGTGTGGGGGGTGTGGTGGTGGTAGTGTGTGTGGGGGGTGTGGTGGTGGTAGTGTGTGTGGGTGTGGTGGTAGTAGTAGTGTACTCCCCTAATTGTGGTTGCAGGGGTCGAGACTCAGCTCCTGGCCCCGCCTCTTCGCTGTCCGCTACTGGGACTGCTCTCCCTGCTCCATGAGCTTTATCATACCTTGTCTTAAAACTATGTATGGTTCCCGCCTCCACTATATCGTTCGCTAGACTATTCCACTTCCTGACTACTCTATAGCTGAAGAAATGCTTCCTAACATCCCTTTGACTCATCTGAGTCTTCAGCTTCCAGATGTGTCCCCTTGTTTCTGTGTTCCCTCTCTGGAACATCCTGTGTGGGGGGGGGTAGTGTGTGTGTCTGCCGTAGCCTAGTACCAACCCACCAGTGTCTGCCGTAGCCTAGTACCAACCCACCAGTGTCTGCCGTAGCCTAGTACCAACCCACCAGTGTCTGCCGTAGCCTAGTACCAACCCACCAGTGTCTGCCGTAGCCTAGTACCAACCCACCAGTGTCTGCCGTAGCCTAGTACCAACCCACCAGTGTCTGCCGTAGCCTAGTACCAACCCACCAGTGTCTGCCGTAGCCTAGTACCAACCCACCAGTGTCTGCCGTAGCCTAGTACCAACCCACCAGTGTCTGCCGTAGCCTAGTACCAACCCACCAGTGTCTGCCGTAGCCTAGTACCAACCCACCAGTGTCTGCCGTAGCCTAGTACCAACCCACCAGTGTCTGCCGTAGCCTAGTACCAACCCACAAGTGTCTGCCGTAGCCTAGTACCAACCCACAAGTGTCTGCCGTAGCCTAGTACCAACCCACCAGTGTCTGCCGTAGCCTAGTACCAACCCACCAGTGTCTGCCGTAGCCTAGTACCAACCCACAGTGTCTGCCGTAGCCTAGTACCAATCCACAGTGTCTGCCGTAGCCTAGTACCAACCATCCAGTGTCTGCCGTAGCCTAGTACCAACCCATCAGTGTCTGCCGTAGCCTAGTACCAACCCACCAGTGTCTGCCGTAGCCTAGTACCAACCCACCAGTGTCTGCCGTAGCCTAGTACCAACCCACCAGTGTCTGCCGTAGCCTAGTACCAACCCACCAGTGTCTGCCGTAGCCTAGTACCAACCCACCAGTGTCTGCCGTAGCCTAGTACCAACCCACCAGTGTCTGCCGTAGCCTAGTACCAACCCACAAGTGTCTGCCGTAGCCTAGTACCAACCCACAAGTGTCTGCCGTAGCCTAGTACCAACCCACCAGTGTCTGCCGTAGCCTAGTACCAACCCACCAGTGTCTGCCGTAGCCTAGTACCAACCCATCAGTGTCTGCCGTAGCCTAGTACCAATCCACCAGTGTCTGCCGTAGCCTAGTACCAACCCATCAGTGTCTGCCGTAGCCTAGTACCAACCCACCAGTGTCTGCCGTAGCCTAGTACCAACCCACCAGTGTCTGCCGTAGCCTAGTACCAACCCACCAGTGTCTGCCGTAGCCTAGTACCAACCCACCAGTGTCTGCCGTAGCCTAGTACCAACCCACCAGTGTCTGCCGTAGCCTAGTACCAACCCACCAGTGTCTGCCGTAGCCTAGTACCAACCCACCAGTGTCTGCCGTAGCCTAGTACCAACCCACCAGTGTCTGCCGTAGCCTAGTACCAACCCACCAGTGTCTGCCGTAGCCTAGTACAAGTGAAGTAGTGTTTGCTTCCCTCGTAGCCATGCACAGGATAGTCAATCCTGAGAGATAGTAATTCCCAATTAATGTTAACTCCTGCTGTGATGGATAGACACCATTGAAGGTGTAAAACTCCAGGCCAGCAGGTAAGCCACTGGGTTTTACGACTGTCTTTGCGCGAGTTCAATCCCCAATGACGGTGTGGTAGCTGCTGAAGCCATAGTGGAATGCTAGACATCCTAATGACGTTACTGAAGTCTTCCAGCTGGGACTGAAACCTTACATTAGGTCGTGTACAAAACCCATCATGTGTGATGGAATACGACGGTAACATTGCCAGCTCTCGTTCCCACCATGTAATTTCCTTGTAGCGTAGCAGCACACTGCAGATTTATCAAATTTATTTAATATAAACGTGTAACTTAATCGAGGGAATGTTAATGATCGTTATCAGACCAGGAGGGATTCTAACCTGGAGTTTACCTGGAGAGAGTTCCTGGGGTCAACGCCCCTGCGGCCCTGTCTGTGACCAGGCCTCATGGTGGATCAGGGTGCCTGATCAACCAGGCTGTTACTGCTGGCCGCACGCAGTCCAACGTACGAACCACAGCCTGGCTGGTCAGGTACCGACTTTAGGTGCCTGTTCAGTGCCTGCTTGAAGACAGCCAGGGGTCTATTGGTAATCCCCCTTATGTACGCTGGGAGGCAGTTGAACAGTCTTGGGCCCCTGACACTTAATGTGTTCTCTCAACGTGCTAGTGGCACCCCTGCTTTTCATTGGGGGGATGTTGCATCGTCTGCCGAGTCTTTTGCTTTCGTCAGACGATGCAACATCCCCCCACACGATGGATATTGTATGACTACCCCCCACACGATGGATATTGTATGACTACCCCACACGATGGATATTGTATGACTACCCCCACACGATGGATATTGTATGACTACCCCCCACACGATGGATATTGTATGACTACCCCCCACACGATGGATATTGTATGACTACCCCCCACACGATGGATATTGTATGACTACCCCCCACACGATGGATATTGTATGACTACCCCCCACACGATGGATATTGTATGACTACCCCCCACACGATGGATATTGTATGACTACCCCCCACACGATGGATATTGTATGACTACCCCACACGATGGATGTATGACTACCCCCACACGATGGATATTGTATGACTACCCCCACACGATGGATATTGTATGACTACCCCCACACGATGGATATTGTATGACTACCCCTACACGATGGATATTGTATGACTACCCCCCACACGATGGATATTGTATGACTACCCCCCACACGATGGATATTGTATGACTACCCCCCACACGATGGATATTGTATGACTACCCCCACCGATGAATACCGAGGTAACTACAACCCCACAATGAATAATGTGGGCAACTACCACCCCACAATGAGTACTGTGGCACTACCACCCACAATGAGTACTGTGGCAACTACCACCCCACAATGAGTACTGTGGCAACTACCACCCCCACAATGAGTACTGTGGCAACTACCACCCCCACAATGAGTACTGTGGCAACTACCACCCCCACAATGAGTGCTGTGGCACTACCACCCCACAATGAGTACTGTGGCAACTACCACCCCCACAATGAGTACTGTGGCAACTACCACCCCACAATGAGTACTGTGGCAACTACCACCCCACAATGAGTACTGTGGCAACTACCACCCCACAATGAGTACTGTGGCAACTACCACCCCACAATGAGTACTGTGGCAACTACCACCCCACAATGAGTACTGTGGCAACTACCACCCCCACAATGAGTACTGTGGCAACCACCACCCCCACAATGAGTACTGTGGCAACCACCACCCCCACAATGAGTACTGTGGCAACCACCACCCCCACAATGAGTACTGTGGCAACCACCACCCCCACAATGAGTACTGTGGCAACTACCACCCCCACAATGAATACTGTGGCAACTACCACCCCCACAATGACTACTCTGGCAACTACCACCACCACAATGAATACTGTGGCAACTACCACCCCCACAGTGAGTACTGTGGCAACTACCACCCCCACAATGAGTACTGTGGCAACTACCACCCACAGGTTGTTATACCTTATTATTTACACCATAAGATGAAGGATGGCTCCGTGTATCAAGACCATACTGATCTAGAATACAATAACCACAGTTCCAACATGGTTCCATCATTTCACTAAAAAAAAATTACATTTACAGAAAAAACATTTATAATTTTTATTTTGTCAGGCCTAAAGTTCAACAGCCATTGTGTATTAAAAGTACATACATATATAAAAGAGTGGAGTGAATAATATTTAAGCTAACATGGTTATAACGTTAAATATAAAAATGTAAATACCCTGCTCAAAGTGTATCCAGATATACAATATTTTTTTCTTAAGTCACCGGCTGTCTACCATTGAGGTAGGGAGACCTGAAAAAAGAAGAAACACTTTCACCACCACTCGCTGTTTTGCCAGAGACGTACCGATACCACATTTCGGATGCCCCTGCAAATTGCAATACATATCCCTAACTGTCCTTCAGAGTGCAGGCACTGTACTTCCCACCTCCAGGACTCAAGTCTGAATAACCAGTTAGTCTCACGTCACATAGCACCTTTGAAATGGAAGGTTACCAGGTTTAATCCTCAACCTATAATCATACCTTTACCTATAATCATACCCCAATGGAAATAAGTCACTCTGACTTTTTTGGGTTATCCTAGGTTCTCTACACATATGTTGCTATGTATGATAATGTATGTAAATGTATTTGTGTATACCTGAATAAACTTACTTACTTATATACCTTTGAAGAATTTCGAGAGTATCTACTCTCTGAGCCCGGCCATGGGCCAGGCTCGTCTGGTGATCATGAAAATACTTGATGCAACATTTCTCAATGCTGAGCTCTACACAGAAAAAACTTCCCCAATCAAAGCTTATTCTAGAATGCAGTGTCTTCATTCCTCTTGGCAATACACCATTTCATCTGAGAAGTATAGCAGCCAGCTATATACACCTAGTATACACATTTTGTGTATACACCTCAACACTAAATCAACACCATAGCCACATACCAATGCCTTAGCTATATATATAGCTAGCCCCTTCAATGTACACTTTCTCACTCAGTTTTTACACAAAAACACACAAATACAGACCAGAAGAATATGATCATAACATACAAATACTCAAGTGGATCATGTCTTGGTACAAGACCAGCTTAAGAAGATATAATATACTTGTAGTTTAAGGTTACAGTGGTGATGAGGCTTATGAGAGTTCACTAGACCAGTCTGAGTACTGCTTACACACTTAACACTTTTTGCCTCACCTCAGTTCACACACTGGTCATGAATGACAAGAGACATGCAGTACTGAGATCAACCACTTTGTTGCACACACCCTCCTGCTCATGCAATACCAGGGCAGGAATGCAGGTAAGTAAAGGAAGAAAGATAGGAGAGGGAGGGGAGAAAAGGAATCAAGAGAGGAAGGAAGAAAGGAACAAGGGAGGGAGAGGGAAAAATGGAGGGATAAGAAAGGAGGGTGGGAAAGGAGGGGAGAAGAAAGAGGGCAGAACAGAGAAGGGAGAGAAGAAATTACTCGCATAATCATGGAGGGGAAAAGGGATACACCAAGGTTGTCCATGTTGTTTTGGGACACCCTTCTCTGACTCAGGAACATGAGGGAGGGAGAGAAGTACTCACATGGTCATGGAGGGAGAAGGATAAACCAAGGTCTGCCACATTGTGTTCAGACATACCCTTCTCCTGCTCGTGGAACACACTCAGCTCCGCCACCTTCCTCATCTGAAGCCACAAAGATACAGTTACAGTTTCTTCTGCATTACAAGTCTGTTATAATCACAGGAAAGCACTAAACACGTAGGGGGCATTAATGCTTGGGGAGCGGGAGGTAATCAGGTTGGATTCAAGGAAGGAGCTCTTTAAATTTATTGATCTGACCTAGTAATTACTTTGCACTCTTGGCCATAAAAATACACCTAGTAACATTCAAAGGTAAAGCAATGGGAGCTCCAAGTCCTTGGATCAAGAACAATTCACTCGCATCAAAGCACCCTACTTGAAGGGACAAAAGTGAAATAGGGGTAACATCACTTTGCAGATGCCTGCAATATTGCTAAATAGGTTTGAAAGACCAATGTTACCCAGACAGCCTCTACTTTAGTCAATTATAACTATTATTATAATTATTAATACTAGTCAACACTAAATTCTTGTGTGTCATCGAGCACCATTATTAACTAACCAGATGCCTATTTTTTTTTTTCAACAAGTCGGCCGTCTCCCACCAAGGCAGGGTGACCCGAAAAGAAAGAAAATCCCCAAAAAGAAAATACTTTCATCATCATTCAACACTTTCACCTCACTCATACATAATCACTGTCTTTGCAGAGGCGCTCAGATACGACAGCTGAGAATAAGTCCCTCCCAGCTGTCACTATCCCAGACCCCTCCTTTAAAGTGCAGGCATTGTACTTCCCATTTCCAGGACTCAAGTCCAACTAAATCAATTAACTGGTTTCCCTGAATCCCTTCACAAAATGTTACCCTGCTCACACTCCAACAGCTCGTCAGGTCCCAAAAACCATTCGTCTCCATTCACTCCTATCTAACACGCTCACACATCGGCTGTTTCCTACCAAGGCAGGGTGGCCCGAAAAAGAAAACTTTTCACCATTCACTCCATCACAGTCTTGCCAGAGGCGTGCTTACACTACAGTTATAAAACTGCAACATTTAACATCCCTCCTTCAGAGTGCAGACACTGTACTTCCCATCTCCAGGACTCAAGTCCGGCCTGCCGGTTTCCCTGAATCCCTTCATAAATGTTACTTTGCTTCCACTCCAACAGCTCCTATTGCACATCTTAATTTTAATCAAAACTGCTGTTACCATTTCAAGGGAAAAAAATTTAGCAAAACCTTTTTACAAGAAATTAAATAGATATCAATAGTCTTTATTCAGTGAATGGGAGCTCCCTCCCCCTTCCTTAAATTTGATTACCTCCCAATCCTCAGGGGTTATATTGCCCCTATGAGTTTAGTGCCTCCTATGAGCATAAAGTTGCTGACTGTGCTTCAAATATAGAAATATTGTGCTTCAACATTAGAAAAATATTATTATACTATTAATTATTATATTTTATTATATTAATTATTATATTTTATTATATTATTATATTTTTTATTTGGAGAAATGGAGGTAACCCAGCTTTGATCTGAGCAAAGGGAGGGGTAGCTCCAATTTCCTGAATCAAGAGCCCTTTTTAGGCAAGTACATACGCTGTATGGTATTATCATGCTCAAAAAATCATGTGCTAAACCCGTGTGGATTAAACTCACCTCGTGTTTGATTTTGATTTTGATGGGTCCATCCGGAGCCTTGCCCAGGATCACCAACTGTAAGGAAAATAATATTAGCAGTTCCCATGGATGATGATGATAATATATAATAATAACAACTGTATTCTGGTCACTGTGATGCTAGAAAGGTATCCTTGTATTGCATAACCCCAGTCCCCTGTACCGCAATGATCCAAGAAAGGTATCCCTGTTATTGCATAAGCATTCTAGGGTTATAACAAAGTTTGAAGGATGAAAAATAAATCAGTCCACTTAAAGGATTCCATCAGGAATGATTAAAAAAATACCTTTGATCTTTGATATACCTTTGAATGATTTTGAGAGTTTTGGTACTCCCGCAGCCCGGCCCTGAGACAAGCTTACCTGCTCAACCAGGCTGCTGGGGGAAAAATAAGAAAAAAATCGAAATATAAAATAAAAAAAAATGCCAGGAGGTAGGTGCTAGTAACCCTTTCTGTAAATAATACTAAATGTAAAAAAGACAAAAACTTTCAGAAAGTGTTTCTTCTTTCGAGTCACCGGCCTCAGTAGGAGATGGCCAGTTAAAAAAATAAAGTAAATAAAATAATAACAATAATAATCTCCCCATTCACCATTGTAACCCTCTTACTTGGGTTAGCAGTATGTGTAGCAGGTAAGTCACCACCACCAGATGTAGACCAAACTAAATGTAAACTCTGCCAGATGGACAACTGTCACACCTTGCATAATTTTGTACCAGAATGTGATAAAAACTAATGAATTCAGAGACAACTCACTCAGAAATGTTCAAGAAATGTCAAAGTATTCTATCCACAGTGATGTATCACCAATCATTCTGGAAAAATACCCTGACTTTGCCCACTGTAAATTACGCATTACCACTTAAACGTTTTTTTTCTGCATGTGATCTACTAATTCATGTCTGCACAAATAATTCATTACGATTTTAACCACATATAAAAATGTAAATAGTTCATTACCACTAACTTGTTCAGCTATCAGAACGTTTCAGCCCAGTCCCTGGACCCATTTTGTACCTCTGTAATCTTTTGACTACCACCCACACCGTGGATGAGAGGTGCATAATAAAGATATTAAACTATATTACTTGGTTTGGTAAAGACAGTAATAAAGTGTGCCCCCATATCGGTCCAGCTTCCAAAGTTGTCTCATCCATCTAGTGGATATGAGAAGGCTTTCTGGGAAGGGGTGAGACACTGGAGGGAGTGAACTACCTTCCCTTCCATGATGGTGCAGATGTAGGGAGGGGGGTATTGATTATATTTTTTTCTTCCTGGTAGTGTATTGTGGGAGGAAAAGAATGGAGGGAGGGAGGGGGCAAAGGGAGTGAAGAGGAAGGGAGGGGGCAAAGGGAGTGAAGAGGAAGGGAGAGGAGATAAATAGTGGAAGGGGAGAAAAAGGGTGGGAGGAAGTGAGGGAGAAAGAGAGAGAGGTGGATAGTTGGAAATGGAAGAGGGGAAGGGGATGAAAGGAGAAAGAGAAATAAAGAAAAAAAAGTGATAAAGAGCCAAAAATGAAAGCCACTATGCAAGGAGATAGCTCCAACCCCCCCAACCCCCTACCCCACAAACCAAGACCTGGGCTCTGGGAAAGCACTAAACCTGCAAGGAGTTACACAGCCCCTGGGAAACAGGAGGTAAAGATGAATCCAAAAAGAGCTCCAGTTTCTTGGATCAAGAGCCCTGCACCAGCACCAATATAAACCATACTCTACAAGGGTCTAACACAAGATAGCCCTCCCCCTCAACTGATTAATAGAATCCCCTCTCCAACTGATTAATAGAATTCCCTTCCCCTCAACAGATTATTAGAATCCCACTCCCCTTCAACTGATTAATAGAACCTCCCTCAATTGATTAATATAATTCCCCTGCCCTCAACTAATTAATAGAATCCCCCTCCCCTCAATTAATAGAATCCCCTCCTCCAACTGATTAAAAGAATCCCCCTCCCCCTCAGCTGATGATCAGTAAAATATTACCCCCTCCCTCTCAAGCGATTAATAAAATACTCAACTGAAAATACCTCCCCCCCCCCCTTCAGTGACTGACTAGGCGGTCTCACCTTGGTGATCTGACAGTGATACATGGAAGCATGGGCGGAGTGTAACACCTCCTGGGAAAGGGGTGTGAGGTAGGAGGGTGGTGGGTCACTACGGTACATGGACCCCTCCCTCCTGAAGGTACTGCCGTAGACAGAGCTCCACAGGGCGCGCGTTTCAACGTCTGACGACATCAGTCTGTGGGGGGAGCAGAAACCAGAGACTGTGATACCCGGCTGAGGTAGATGTGTATAGAACATGTCTGAATGTGATGAGAGACTACATGAAAGATAGAAAGGTGGATATAGATCAATAAAAGCATGGAGATTTATGGCACGGCGTTAGGGGGGTCTGTGGCACGGCGTTAGGGGGGTCTGTGGCACGGCGTTAGGGGGTCTGTGGCACGGCGTTAGGGGGTCTGTGGCACGGCGTTAGGGGTCTATGGCACGGCGTTAGGGTCTATGGCACGGCGTTAGGGGTCTATGGCACGGCGTTAGGGGTCTATGGCACGGCGTTAGGGGTCTATGGCACGGCGTTAGGGGGTCTATGGCACGGCGTTAGGGGTCTATGGCACGGCGTTAGGGGTCTATGGCACGGCGTTAGGGGGTCTATGGCACGGCGTTAGGGGCTATGGCACGGCGTTAGGGGTCTAAGGCACGGCGTTAGGGGTCATGGCACGGCGTTAGGGGTCTATGGCACGGCGTTAGGGGTCTATGGCACGGCGTTAGGGGTCTATGGCACGGCGTTAGGGGTCTATGGCACGGCGTTAGGGGTCTATGGCACGGCGTTAGGGGTCTATGGCACGGCGTTAGGGGTCTATGGCACGGCGTTAGGGGTCTATGGCACGGCGTTAGGGGTCTATGGCACGGCGTTAGGGGGTCTATGGCACGGCGTTAGGGGGTCTATGGCACGGCGTTAGGGGGTCTATGGCACGGCGTTAGGGGTCTATGGCACGGCGTTAGGGGTCTATGGCACGGCGTTAGGGGGTCTATGGCACGGCGTTAGGGGGTCTATGGCACGGCGTTAGGGGTCTATGGCACGGCGTTAGGGGGGTCTATGGCACGGCGTTAGGGGGGTCTATGGCACGGCGTTAGGGGGGTCTATGACACGGCGTTAGGGGGGTCTATGGCACGGCGTTTAGAGGGGCTGTGACACGGCGTTTAGAGGGGCTGTGACACGGCGTTTAGAGGGGCTGTGACACGGCGTTTAGAGGGGCTGTGACACGGTGTTTAGAGGGGCTGTGACACGGTGTTTAGAGGGGCTGTGATGCGGTGTTTTGAGGGGAAGGGGATGTTGATAAACACACTATAAGAAAGATTTACGAGGCTGCTATTTTGTAAATATTTGTGAAAGATATTTCTAGATTGTTATGTCTGCACCCTTTCCTTCCATATTGTCCTCCCCCTCCCATCTTTCTCTAGACGAGTACAAATAGCATATGAATTACAAATGGAAAACTTGTGGTACTCATGGTAGAGCGCTAAGCCTATTGGGAGTTGGGATTATATATGGCATAATGAACAAGAGGTAACCAAGTTTGAGGGAGAGGGGATGGATAATGAGGTTTGCCCCAAGGAAGAGGCTACTTGCAGTACCTGGCATGATGAACGCACCTGGAGCCTGGGGACCTGTCATTGACAGAGTCGTCGTGGGGAAGAATCTTGCCCAACAGCGCCTCAGTGTCGTGCTTGTACACCAGCGGGTGTACCTGAAAGTCACAATGTATATGAATGGTATACAATACCGACAAGATGAACAATTATAATACATGGGCATCATCTGGGTATCTATTTGTAGACGTTTCGCCATCCAGTGGCTTTATCAATACAAATTCCAGGACATAATGGGAGACAGTAGAACTATATACAAAGGACGAGGTAATCTGTCCCTCAGCCTTGAAGTCTACCGTAGTTGTGAAGAAAAAGATGAAAAAGTAGTGGTAATGCTGGTAGTGGAGGTAGTAGTGGAGGTAGTAGTGGCGGTAGTAGTGGCGGTAGTAGTGGCGGTAGTAGTGGCGGTAGTAGAAAGTAACCCAAAGCTTACCCTTGACCTTGACCATATAAGGCCCAGGGTAATTTAAAAAAAAAAAAAAATGTGGAGAAAAAAAAAGCGAGCTTTATATACCGAAAAATACGTTAAGTGTCATAAGTAACAGGTGATTTAAGTACACGTGTTACCACCTGCTGATAACATCTATGTGTCACCAGTAAATGACACGTGCAAGTGTCACCATCAGCTGCTGACACTCATGTGTCAGCAGTTACTGATAAGGCTGAGATCGTTTTATCTTGCAACGAAGACCATTTTTTTTAATTATTTAACTTATATTTAAATAAAATTATTAAAACCCACTTTTACCTTCCTCGTCCCATCTGCTTCTCCCATTTTCACTATCTTCCTTCCTTCTGCCTCGTCCCCCTTCTCTCAGTCCTAATATCATCTCCCCTCCTTCCTGTTTTCCCTGGTACCTCTTTCCTTCTTAAAATAAGAACATAAGAAAGTAGGAACACTACAGGTGGTGTGATAAATGGCTTAAAACCGTCAAGGTGAAGATTGAGACACTTATGCAACATATGGGAATCTTTATTGAAGAAACGTTTCGCCACACAGTGGCTTCATCAGTCCATACCAAGGAGCAAGGTGAAGAACAGGAGTAGTTTGATGTAATCAGTCCCTCAACCTTGAGTCGATGTAATCAATCCATCAATATTGAAAAGAATACAGCATATGTGCGAAGAAGTGGCTTATACTATACCGTAGACATGCGAGGTGAAGCAGTCGAAGGAGGTATCACACTTGACAAATCCAAATGTGGAAGTAGGTCTTCTTCCAAAGGTTGAGACAAGTGTTGAAGAACTCCTTGTATCAAGATCAATGCCCCATACTAGGCAGGTCCTTCTCAAACCCACTAACAAAAATATTTGGTCAATCCATTTTCAATGTTAGCCAAGGAATAAACTTTGACAACCCTCCTCATTATCAATCTTACTGGAGTTTTCTATACTATACTTCCCTCTCTTCTCCTCTGCCCTTACTCCCTCTTTCCTGCTCGTCAAACACATCTTCCTTACTTGCCCCTCAAGAACGACAACTTGCCCCCTGAAGCAAGACAACTTGCCCCCTGAAGCAAGACAACTTGCCCCCTGAAGCAAGACAACCTGCCCCCTAAAGCAAGACAACCTGCCCCCTAAAGCAAGACAACCTGCCCCCTAAAGCAAGACAACCTGCCCCTAAAGAAAGACAACCTGCCCCTAAAGCAAGACAACCTGCCCCTAAAGCAAGACAACCTGCCCCTAAAGCAAGACAACCTGCCCCCTAAAGCAAGACAACCTGCCCCCTAAAGCAAGACAACCTGCCCCCTAAAGCAAGACAACCTGCCCCTAAAGCAAGACAACCTGCCCCCTAAAGCAAGACAACCTGCCCCTGTAGCAAGACAACCTGCCCCTGTAGCAAGACAACCTGCCCCTGTAGCAAGACAACCTGCCCCTGTAGCAAGACAACCTGCCCCTGTAGCAAGACAACCTGCCCCTGTAGCAAGACAACGGGGCATCAAAACAAAGGACCAACAATCTCAACAACGGAGCAACAATCACACAATCATCCTTCAACGTCTTTAGTGGTATTAACAGTGTAAATGCCTGGTTAAAGCTGGTCCAAATGAGTAATTAACCTCACTCGTACAGACGTCATGGACGCTGCTACACTATTCAGGGGAAGCGCCAAAACCTTATGGGTCACACAGCACCTGGGGGTGGGAGACCAACTTTGATCAGAGGAAAGGGAGGGGGAGTAGCTCTAATTCCCTGAATCAAGAGCCCTTCACCAGGAACCCCCTGGAAAGGATTACATCCTTGAACGACGAGTCCCAAAAACTGGCACTCAATACAACGTTTCTCACTCCCTGGCACTGGTCAATACAACGTTTCTCACTCCCTGGCACTAGTCAATACAACGTTTCTCACTCCCTGGCACTAGTCAATACAACGTTTCTCACTCCTGGCACTAGTCAATACAACGTTTCTCACTCCCTGGCACTAGTCAATACAACGTTTCTCACTCCCTGGCACTAGTCAATACAACGTTTCTCACTCCCTGGCACTAGTCAATACAACGTTCTCACTCCTGGCACTAGTCAATACAACGTTTCTCACTCCCTGGCACTAGTCAATACAACGTTTCTCACTCCCTGGCACTAGTCAATACAACGTTTCTACTCCCTGGCACTAGTCAATACAACGTTTCTCACTCCCTGGCACTAGTCAATACAACGTTTCTCACTCCCTGGCACTAGTCAATACAACGTTTCTCACTCCCTGGCACTAGTCAATACAACGTTTCTCACTCCCTGGCACTAGTCAATACAACGTTTCTCACTCCCTGGCACTAGTCAATACAACGTTTCTCACTCCCTGGCACTAGTCAATACAACGTTTCTCACTCCTGGCACTAGTCAATACAACGTTTCTCACTCCCTGGCACTAGTCAATACAACGTTTCTCACTCTGGCACTAGTCAATACAACGTTTCTCACTCCCTGGCACTAGTCAATACAACGTTTCTCACTCCCTGGCACTAGTCAATACAACGTTTCTCACTCCCTGGCACGGGTCAATACAACGTTTCTCACTCCCTGGCACGGGTCAATACAACGTTTCTCACTCCCTGGCACGGGTCAATACAACGTTTCTCACTCCCTGGCACGGGTCAATACAACGTTTCTCACTCCCTGGCACGGGTCAATACAACTTTCTCACTCCTGGCACGGTCAATACAACGTTTCTCACTCCCTGGCACGGGTCAATACAACGTTTCTCACTCCCTGGCACGGGTCAATACAACGTTCTCACTCCCTGGCACGCGGCAATACAACGTTCTCACTCCTGGCAGGGTCAATACAACGTTTCTCACTCCTGGCACGGGTCAATACAACGTTCTCACTCCTGGCACGGGTCAATACAACGTTTCTCACTCCTGGCACGGGTCATATCAACGTTTCTCACTCCTGGCCGGGTACAAACGTTTACTCCTGGCACGGTAATACAACGTTTCTCACTCCCTGGCACGCGTCAATACAACGTTTCTCACTCCCTGGCACGCGTCAATACAACGTTTCTCACTCTCTGACACGGGTCAATACAACGTTTCTCACTCCCTGACACGGGTCAATACAACGTTTCTCACTCCCTGGCAAGGGTCAATACAACGTTTCTCACTCCCTGGCACGGGTCAATACAACGTTTCTCACTCCCTGGCACTGGACAACACGTCCCCCTCCCCCATCCTCCTGGCACTCATTAAAATCTCTTAGCAGATTAAAAAACTGAATTAGGCCAAGTACAGTTAGGATGAGTTTCTGTCTTGCACTCTGGGGAGTCAGGCAGTCAGTCTCACACTCTCTCTCACACACTCTCTCTCTCTCACACACTCTCTCTCTCTTCACACACTCTCTCTCTCTCTCACACACTCTCTCTCTCTCTCACACACTCTCACACACTCACACACATATGGGCGACTGGCAAACCTAAGATTAGCGTTCCGTTACCTAAACAAGGAATCGTTCAAGACACTGTACACCGTGTACGTCAGGCCCATACTAGAATATGCAGCACCAGTCTGGAACCCACACCTGGTCAAGCACGTAAAGAAACTAGAGAAAGTGCAAAGGTTTGCGACAAGGCTAGTTCCACAACTCAGGGGTCTGTCCTATGAAGAAAGGTTGAGAGAAATAGGACTAACAACACTGGAGGAAAGAAGGGTCAGAGGAGACATGATAACGACATACAAAATACTGCGGGGAATCGACAAGGTAGACAGGGACAGGATGTTCCAGAGAGGGAACACAGAAACAAGGGGACACAACTGGAAGCTGAAGACTCAGATGAGTCAAAGGGATGTTAGGAAGCATTTCTTCAGCCACAGAGTAGTCAGGAAGTGGAATAGTCTAGAGAAAGATATAGTGGAGGCAGGAACCATACATAGTTTTAAGACGAGGTATGATAGAGCTCATGGAGCAGGGAGAGCAGAGACCCAGTAGCGGACAGCGAAGAGGCGGGGCCAGGAGCTGAGTCTCGACCCCTGCAACCACAATTAGGTGAGTACAATTAGGTGAGTACACACACTCTCACACACACACTCTCACACACACATCTCTCACACAACTTCTCACACAACTCTCCACACACACTCTCTCACACACACTTTCCACACACACTTCACACACACACTTTCACACACCCCTCTCTCACATTTCAACTCTTCACACTTCTTCTCACACTTTCACACTTCTCACACTTCTCCACACCTCACACATCCTCACATTCACTCACACTTCACACACTCACTCTCACACTACACTCACTTCACACACTCACACTCTTCACACTTCACACTACTCTCACCACTTCACAACTTTCTACACTTCACAACTTTCTCACACACTTCACACACTTCTCACACACTACTCTCACACTTCTCACACACTTCCACACACTCTCACACACACTCTTCACACACTCACATTCACTCACACTCTCACACACACTTCACACACTTCACACACTCTCACATACACTTCACACACTCTTCACACATCTCACACACTTCACACACTCTCACACATTCTCACACACACTCTCACACACACTTCACACACTCTCACAACACTCTCACACACTCTCACACACTTCACACTTACACTCTAACACACACTTTCACACACTCTCACACACTTACACACTTCTACACACACTCTCACACACACTTCACACACTACTTCACACACTCTCACACATTCACACTTACACACACACTCTCACACACACTCTCACACACCTCTCACACACTCTCACACACTTCACACACTTCACACACACTCTCACACTCTCACACTTCCACACACTTCACACACATTCACACACACTCTCACACACCTTCACATACACTTCACACACACTTCACACACTTACACACTTCACAACACTTCACACACTTCTCACACACTCTTCTCACACACTCTCACACACTCTCACACACACTCTCACACACACTCACACACACTCACACACACACTCACCACACTCACACTTCTACCGGGAGTCTACCTGAGAGAATTCCAGGGGTCAACGCCCCGGCCCGGTCTGTGACCAGGCCTCTTGTTGGACCAGAGCCTGATCAACCAGGCTGTTACTGCTGGCCGCACGCAGTCCAACGTACGAACCACAGCCCGGCTGATCAGGTACCGACTTGAGGTGCCTGTCCAGTGCCTGCTTGAAGACAGCCAGGGCTTGTTGGTAATCCCCTGATGTATGCTGGGAGGCAGTTGAACAATCTTGGGCCCTCACACTTATTGTGTTGTCCCTCAACGTGCTAGTGGCACCCTGCTCTTCATTGGGGGATGTTACATCGCCTGCCGAGTCTTTTGCTTTCGTACGAAGTGATTTTTGTGTGCAAGTTTGGTACTAAGCCCTCGAGAATTTTCCATGTGTATATAATAATGTATCTCTCCCGCCTGCGTTCTAGAGAGTACAGGTTTAGGAACTTCAAGGGTTCCCAGTAGTTGAGGTGGTTTATCGCACTTATGCGTGCGGTGAAGGTTCTCTGCACATTTTCAAGGTCAGCAATTTCACCCGCCTTGAAAGGTGCAGTTAGTGTGCAGCAATATTCCAGCCTAGATAGAACAAGGATCTGTAAGTGTCAACATGGGCTTGGCATCCCTGGTTTTGAAGGTTCTCATTATCCATCCTGTCATTTTTCGAGCAGATGTAATTGCTACATTGTTATGGTCCTTGAAGGTGAGATCCTCTGACATGATCACTCCCAGGTCTTTGACATTAGTTTTTCGTTCTATTGTGTGGTTGGAATTAGTTTTGTACTCCGATGAGATTTTAATTTCTTCACGTTTTCCGTATCTGAGTAATTGGAATTTCTCATCATTGAACTTCATATTGTTTTCTGCAGCCCATTTAAAGATTTGGTTTATGTCTGCTTGGAGTCTTGCAGTGTCTTCAACGGTGGACACTGTCATACAGATTCGGGTGTCATCTGCAAGGAAGACACAGCACTGTGGCTTATATCCCTGTCAATGTCTGATATGAGGATGAGGAATAGGATGGGAGCAAGTACTGTGCCTTGTGGAACAGAGCTTTCACAGTAGCTGCCTCAGACTTTACTCTGTTGACTACTACTTTTGTGTTCTACGTGTTAGGAAATTATAAATCCATCTACCAACTTTTCCTGTTATTCCTTTATCAAGCATTTTGTGTGCTATTACACCATGGTCACACTTGTCAAAGGCTTTGCAAAATCTGTGTATATAACATCTGCAACTCTCTCACACAATCACTACACATAACTCACACACACTCCCACATCACACACTCACACACACTCTCACACACTCTACACACACTCACACACTCACACACACTCACTTCACACTCACTTCACACTACTCTCACACTCACTCTCACTACTTCACACTCACTCTCACACTCACTCTCACACTACTCTCACATCCTTCACCTTCTCACACTTTCACACTTCTACACTTTCACACTTTCTCACTTCTCACACTCTCTTCACACTTTCTCACACTTTCACACTTTCACACTTTCACACTCTCTACACTCTTCTCACACTTTCTCACACTCTTCACACTTTCTCACACTTTCACACTTCTACACTTTCTACACTCTCTCTCACACTCTCTCTCACTTCTCTCACACTTCTTCACACTTTCACACTCTTCACACTTCTCTCACACTCTCTCTCACATCTTCTCACACTTCACACTTCTCACACTTTCTCACACTTCTCTTCACACTTTCCCACACTTTCTCACTCTCCACTTCTACATCTTCTCACACTTTCACACTTTCTCACACTTTCTCACACTCTTCTCTCACACTTTCTCTCACACTCTCTCTCACACTCTCCACACTCTCTCACCTCACACACTCACTCACTACATCTCTTCACACTCTCCACATCACACTCTCACACCTTCCACACTTTCTCACACTTTCACACACACTCACACACTTACACACTCTCTCACACTCTTTCTCACACTTTCTCACACACTTCTCTACACTACTCTCTCACACACTTTCTCACACACTCTTCTCACACACTCTCTCACACTCTCTCACACACTCTTCTCACACTTTCACACTTCTCCTCACACTCTCTCACACTTCATCTCACTCTCACACTTCTCACACCTCACTCTCCACACACTTCTCTCACACCTCTTCACACTCTACACCTCTCTCACACACTCTTCCCACACTTCTCACACACTCTCACACACTCTCACCACTCTCTCACACACTCTTCACACACTCTTCTCACACTCTCTCACACTCTCTCACACCTCTCTACACACTCTCTCACACTCTCTTCACACACTTCTCACACACTTCTCTCACACACTCTCTCACATCTCTCACCTCTCTCACACCTCTCCATCACACTCTCTCACACACTTCTCACACACTCTCTCACACACTCTCTCACACACTTCTCACACACTCTTCCACACTCTCTCACACACTCTTCACACTTCTCTCACACATCTCTCACACCTCTCTCACACACTCTTCACACTCACTCTTCTCACACCTCTCTCACACACTTCTCACACACTTCTCACACACTCTCTCACACTTACTCTCACACACTCTTCCACACACTCTCTCACACACTCTTCACACACTCTTCACACACTTCTCACACACTTCTCTCATTCACACTCTTCCACACACCTCTCTCACTCTCACACACTCTCACACTCACATTCTCACACACTCTCACACACTCTCTCACACACTCTCACACTCTCTCTCACACACACACACACTCTCACACACTCTCTCACACACTCTCACACACTCTCTCACACACTCTCACACACTCTCTCACACACTCTCACACACACTCACACACTCTCACACACTCTCTCACACACTCACACACTCTCTCACACACACACACACACACACTCTCTCACACACTCTCACACTCTCTCTCACACTCTCTCACACACACTCACACACTCTCTCACACACTCTCTCACACACTCTCTCACACACTCTCTCACACACACTCCTTCGCTGGATGTGACATTGAGCGAGTGTATGTGAATTGAGAGGGAAGACAAAGAGAAGAAAGAGATACTCACCTATGTGGTTGCAGGGGTCGAGTCATAGTTCCTGGTGTGTGTGTATGCCTCTCTGGCTGTGTGTTTCTCTCTCTCTCCTTGCTTAAATCAAGTATGGAGCCCCCATCACCCATAACCCAGAATGACCCACGTAACTATAAAAATCAATTTTATCACATCTGTTAAGTGGTGGTGGTGATTACCTTCCCCGGCCTCAGACCGGACCTCCTAAGCTGGAAATCCAACATTACAGGATTAAGAATTATGAAGCAGAACGTGAAAAGTAAAGGCATGTAAACAGAGGCACTATACCTGGTGGGTGTGCCACATGACGTCCATGTCATAGCAGGGTACGAGGAAGTGATGAGGGTAGGCAGCCTTCAGTGCCAGGAACTGTCTGTAGCGTCGCTCGCTGTACCTCAGAAAACCTTTCCGTCTGTGGTGAGGTAGGCACACCTGTCACCAGGTACATAACACACCAGTTACATCTCTCTTCACATTGTAAAATAAATAGATATTTAACATTTGCTACTTCAATGCTTTTTTTTGTTTCACTCGATACATCAGCACTCGAGGTATACAAGAACTCTCAATGAAAATAAGTCACTACTGACTTTTTGGGGTTATCCTAGGTAATTTACACGTGTTACTATGAATGATAAGTTGTGACCATCTCAAATAATATTTCTCAAAGGTTGATGGACTGATTACATATTCATTTCACTACTATACCAACTGTTGCCTCTATTTGACTGAAGAAGTCTACTGTGTGTAGGTGAAAGGTTTCAACAATACAGACACCCTACTGTTGCAAGTCTCTTAATCAACTTGTCGGTATTTTATACCATTTTCCACATAAATGACACGTATAAATTGCTCTACAGAAAGCTCCTTGTTATGTAGAGCATTTCAGACAGCCTTAAAATTTAACTTAGAATTACTGGACAGTGAGACAACAGTAGGCTATGTGACCATAGAATATGGTGAGGTGGGAAGGAAGGTTAGAGAGAGAAAATGGAAGAAGGTACGAGTATGGGGGAGGAGGAGGAAGCAGATACAAGGAATAGCGGCCCATGCACTTTACAGCATTTTTCCGGCATATAAGACGCACATAAATACAAGACATATAATATAATGTAAACAACTGCTATTGCGTGTAACACAAAGCCTACCCTGGACCCTGACCATATAAGGCGCAGGCTGTGTTTTCCAAGACTTTTGTGGGATAAAAAAAAGCGCGCTTTATATGCCTGAAAACAAGGTACGTATTTCAAACAAGCCATAAAGACGCGCAAAGAAGGGCTCACCTGGTAGAAGAAAGCCCCTTGTCTTTCGACAGCTGCACGGAGGTCGTAAGATAGCCTTGAGGAGAAGGAAGCCGTGTTCATGGAGTGGGCTTCGTTGACCTGCTGCTGACTGCCCTCCATGCCAGTGTTAGCATTAGTCTCAGTATCCAGGGTCACCTCCCACGGCTCGCTGGGGTATGCTGCCTCCCATGCCACCCGTCCCTTCTCCCGGGCCTTCTCCAACCCCTATGTCCAAGGAGGGGGGAAAAACTTATGGTTTATTAAGAGGCACGTAAGTTCCGCTGTCTTCTAATAACATGTTCATTTTCCCCCTATAATCTACCTTGTCCATAATTACCATCGCATTTGCTTTGTTAGTTTCGTAAGGTGAAGTCCAGGATCTTTCCTTAATTCAGGGTATAACAAATCTTTGGGGACAATTGTGTTGTAGAGGTCTGAGCAAAGCTCACTCAATTAAGTAAAGATCCTGGACTTCACCTTACGAAACAGATAAAGCAAATGCGATAGTAATTATGGACAAGGTAGATTATAGTGGAAAAATAAACGTGTTATTAGAAGACGAGGGAACTTGCGTACCTCTTAATTCATCATTGATATTTTCCCCTCAATATAATAACTGATTAATGAAGACTTATACAAAACATAAGAATGAAGAACAAAAAGGCACAATACTGAGACTGGAACAATACACAAATAACCCCCTTGGGTATGACCCACTTCCACTGGGGAATCCCGCCTACCAATGACAATGCCTTCGTCTGCTACACCTCCCTCATCTAACGCCAGTATATAAGGGCCAAGCTTCATGCCTGTGCTTCAGATTCTTCAAGACTACGGTGCTCTTCAACTCCAAGGCTGAGGGACTTAAGTTTTTTTTTCGTATTTTTAACCCCGGAGGTTAGCCACCTAGGATAACCCAAGAAAAGCAGTGCGCCATCGAGGGAC
Organism: Cherax destructor; assembly: GCA_009830355.1. Classification (NCBI taxonomy): domain Eukaryota; kingdom Metazoa; phylum Arthropoda; class Malacostraca; order Decapoda; family Parastacidae; genus Cherax; species Cherax destructor. Next base: position 24,452 of record WNWK01003173.1, read on the forward strand.
TCGTGTCTTATTTACATTGGGGTCCTCAATCTTGTCCCCCAGGATGAAACCCCCACCAGTAGACTAACACCCAGGTACCTACTTGCTTACTAGGTGAACGGGACAACAGGTGTAAGGAAACACGCCCAATGTTTCTGCCCTTGAAGGGGATCGAACCACGGACACTGAGCATGTGAAGCGAGCGCGTTGCCTACTAGGCCACGGTACATAATTCTACATTCTTCACATTATCTCCTTGTATTGATAAAGCCACTGGTTGGCGAAACGTCTACAAATAAAAGATACCCAAATGTTGCACATGTATATAATTCTTCAAGCATGACATGGAGAAAGTGGAGATACCTTGCGTGTCATGAGGCGGTGAGGGACGAGGGTGCCAGTGAGGTTGAGACAGTCTTGGTGGTAGTGCTGAGGAGCCAACATGTGCACCAGCCACACCCAGTGCACATCCACGGGAGGAGCAGCACCAGTGCACTCCCCACCTCCCACCAGTGGCAGCCAACACTCCTCATACCTGATCACACACCACAAATCAACATTATTAAGAGTACATTTACAAGGTGTAAATGTACTCCCACACTAAGAACAAAAAGTCACAATACCGCGACTGGAACAATACACAAATAACCAGTACACAGAGGCTTGTGACGACGTTTCGGTCCGACTTGAACCGACTTGTAAATAGTCCAAGTCAGACCCTTTATGTGCGGGTTGTGTATAATCCCACACCACATGTGGTGGTACCCACACCACATGTGGTGGTATCCACACCACATGTGGTGGTATCCACACCACATGTGGTGGTATCCACACCACATGTGGTGGTATCCACACCACATGTGGTGGTATCCACACCACATGTGGTGGTATCCACACCACATGTGGTGGTATCCACACCACATGTGGTGGTAACCATGTGTTCACACCACATGTGTGGGATCCACACCACATGTGGTGGTATCCACACCACATGTGTGGATCCACACCACATGTGTGGTCACCACCACATGTGTGGGATCACACACCACATGTGTGGGATCACACACCACATGTGTGGGATCACACACCACATGTGTGGGATCACACACCACATGTGTGGGATCACACACCACATGTGTGGGATCACACACCACATGTGTGGGATCACACACCACATGTGTGGGATCACACACCACATGTGTGGGATCACACACCACATGTGGTGGTATCCACACCACATGTGTGGGATCACACAAGGTTGTAAACAAACACGGGACGGTCAGGGACTGAACCCATTCTAACTTTTTTTTTTTACTCGTGGTATTAAACGTGAAATTTTATTGCTATTACGTTAAAGGAGGGAAGCGCTAATCCTGTAGGGGTTATAGTCCCTGGGGAATGGGAGGTAATCAGGCTGTATCCAAGGAAGCGAAGTCTAGCTCCAGTTCCTTGGATCAAGATCATTCCACCAGCACCAAGACACCCCTTCTACCTTGACTGAAGTTTCTCATACATTAAGCAATTTTCCTAAATTTGCTTCTAACAGATAAGTGAACTATAGATATAAATCCAGATGTTCTCCTGTTAACCCTTTTGGGGCCTAGTTCCTGGGCCTTTTGTGTATCCATATGCCCTTGTGATACCCTCCACAGGATGGATATGTGGTGCGCAATAAACTAGCCACTACCATCCACAGGATGGATATGGGGTACACAAACTAGCCACTACCATCCACAGGATGGATATGGGGTACACAAACTAGCCACTACCGTCCACAGGATGGATATGGGGTACACAAACTAGCCACTACCGTCCACAGGATGGATATGGGGTACACAAACTAGCCACTACCATCCACAGGATATGGGGTGAACAATAAACTAGCCACTTCGGAGACTAAATCTACATCTAATCTCTAGTCTCTCAGCCCAGGCTGACAGATGTCAACACTAAGTGACATCTGGTGTGATGAAGATGACAGCAAAATGTAACTATGGTATAAACCTTAGTAATTGATACCAACAAACTGGTTTAGAAAGACACGTAAGCAAACTAGGTCATATTAATTAGAAAACGTTTCAGTCCTGGGACCTTGATTACTTTAACACGCAGATTAAAATGGCAGTATATATAGGCCATATATATACTGCCATTTATACAGGCCATATATTTACTGCATTTATACAGGCTATATACTGCCATTTATACAGGCCATATATATATATACTGCCATTTATATATACTGCCATTTATACAGGCCATATATATATACTGCCATTTATATATACTGCCATTTATACAGGCCATATATATATACTGCCATTTATACAGGCCATATATATATACTGCCATTTATACAGGCCATATATATATACTGCCATTTATACAGGCCATATATATATACTGCCATTTATACAGGTCATATATATATACCGCCATTTAATCTATGTTAGAAGTGATCAAGGTTCTAGGACCGAAACGTTTTCTAATAAATACGTCCAAGTATTTGATCACGCGTCTTTTTAAACCTAAACGTAACTACCTTTTGTTCCCACTATCTAATTACCACATAGAATAGGGCAGCAGCACACTGCTGATGTATCTAATGCTGCTAGAGTCAAGTTTAGAGTGGCTCACCTGCGGAGTGCCTGTGTGACGAGGGGGCCACGGTAGAGTCCTGGCTGGGAGTCCACACCTGCCAGGAACGACAACAATCTCCTGGCGGCACGCACGAGATTCACGCCCACACGCACCTCCCGCACCTTCGGGTGGACAGCAGGCGCACTTATAGCCGGCGTCTGGCTTGCAAAGTTCGTGTTTGACCTTTGACCTGGACGGTCAAATTTCTCCGAATACGGGGGCAGATCAGGGGCGCTGGGCCCGTAGGTGAATGCAGGGCTGTCAGTGTCGTCTGCTGGAGGCACTGACGGCGCCAACAGGGATTCAAGAGCACAGGCAGGGAACCCAGGCAAGCTTGAGGGGTCATGGTGGCCGGCAGTGTTCATGGGGGACCTTAGAGATGCGGGTGTTGAGCCACCCACGTCCTCTTCCTCAGCAAGGGGGGCGCTGGGGGAAGGTGGGGACGTCACCGGCTGCAAGAATGAAACCCCGTGACCGGGAGAACTGTTGGTTTCAGCACTGTGTGATATAAGTGCCACCGCCGGGCCATTACTGCTACAATCTACGGGCTCGGAATCACTGAGGTTGCTGGCGCCATCGGACATTTCAGTGGCTAACGCCGAGGTGACGGAAGTAGGTGGTGCAGTGGCAGTGTTGCGAGGTGGGGGAAGGCCCTCGGAGGAGGCATTGGTGGGGGTGCTGAGCCCACAGCAAATGGGGTGCAGGGGACGCATCAGTGAGGTTCTTGAAGAGGCATCAGTAGAGGTGATCAGTGAGGTTGAGGTGGGCAGGTGGTCACAGTAAGGTACACAGTGGCAAAGATCAGGTGTAAACACTAATGAGACTAATATCAGAAGAGCAGGGAGGTGCCATCAGTGCTGGGAACAAGGCAGCAGTGCCATCGTAGTGCCACAGTGGAAGAAACTCTTGATGCCGCATATAGTGTATGTAGCAAGGACCTTCCGCAGACTGGAAAAGAGGCCACAGAAGACTGCTGCCATTGGCCAAGTAGCCTGACTGGCCAGAGACCGGACGGAGGATCGAGCCTCCTCCGCTCCTGGCGCAGCAGTGGTATATTCAAAGACTGCAGCAATTGCAGAGGCCAAAGCAGAGTATATTATGAGCGTTCAGAGTACGTAGGGAAGATTCATTTAGAATCGGTTAAGCGTCACTTGACTGACAAAGTTTGTAGACCATGCGAAGTGGTGATCATCACAGTGCACGTTATGATGACCAAGGCAGCGTGTGTGTGCACAACAGTGCACTGTGGTGGGACGTGAGGTAATGTTGCCACATTGATGAGCAGTGGTGAGGAACAGTGTCTGGCTGACACCAACAATGATGGTAAACTAGAGTGGACGGAGTCTGCAAGTACATAGAAACGTACGTGTTAATTTCAAGTCTATAATCACGCAGAAGTACTAAAAACCATTAGGATACCTGGAGTATACCTGGGTGTTTCGAGGGTCAGCGCCCCCGCGGCCCGGTCCGTGACCAGGCCTCCTGGTGGATCAGGGCCTGATCAACCAGACTTACTGTTGGCCGCATGCAAACCGACGTACGAACCACAGCCTGGCTGTTCAGGTACTGACTTTAGGTGCCTGTCCAGCTCCCTCTTGAAGACAGCCAGGGGCCTATTGGTAATCCCCCTTAAGTAAGCTGGGAGGCACCAATATCCACCCCTTCAAGAGTAGCACCAGATAAAGATGACACCAGAAAGTTACTTGACTTTGACCTTGAATAACATAAGCTGCATGTACTAGGGACTAGCAGCCCAGCCTCAATGTTACAAGCTGAATAGGAGATAAGTAAAAAGATAATTATATCTAAAATGCAAATTCCCTTAATATGTCATGCGATAAATTTCTACACTGGCTTCTCTTACTCTCTTTAATCTACTGAAGAGGGCCTCAGTAAGTGGCCCAAATATAGAGCATTAATGGCCACTTGATTATTTGTATACAGATTTATTATACTTGTACAGCACAAAGTCGAGATAGACTTCATAGCACCAGGAAGTCGGATTGAGAATAGACCCCTATTATTACAATCAGAACTAAGCGCTAAACCCATAATGATACTGTAGTGCAGGGTAGGATGCGCTAAAGATGTAATATGCCAGATCAGAGAGCAGCAAGGATGAAGAGTATGCCAGGTAGAGTAAGGGAGGTGAGGAGTGATAAAGGAAAAATAAAATCAAAGTCGGTGTAATAATGCTGTCGCTGACAGTAAGTCAATGAGGGAGTCTACGTCAAAGGCGAGGCTGTCAGCGTCAAAGGCGAGGCTGTCAGCAGGGTCGTCAGATAAAGTAAGGGTGTTAAGAGTGGTGACGACGCCGGAGGTAAATTCTCAGTGCTCGCTGGTAGACAGAACCAGACTATTAGCATATGGCAAACTGAAAACTTAACTTGACAATTCTCAAGAGTGGCGTTGGTGCTTCGGTAGAACCTCCATTACCTTCAAATTTAGGTTACATAAATACACGAGTGGGAGCAAGGGGCTAGTAACACCTTCCCGTACAAATTACTAAATTTAAGAAGAAAAACTTCCGTTTTTCTTTTTAGGTCACTCTGCATACGGCCGGTTCGTTGAAAAAATTAACACAAGTGAGATGGGTTGGATCTGAGTGGGACTTGAACACAAGTTAATAGGCAATGAAAATGGGTTGGGTAAATATTTTTGTTAAGTGGGTTTGGGTTTAAGAACCTGCCTAGTATGGGCCAATCAGCCTGCTGCAGTATTCCTCCGTTCTTATGTTCTTTAACCCATGAATGAGAGCTGCGTGTCCGATACGAAGACGGGAGAGAGTACTCACCCAAACAACACACCGATCATAACAACCAGAAACCTAAACAAGGTTTGATAGAATATAATTTATTATGAATCAACTCTGATCACATTGCCAGTGGTTGCGAAGTTTAGAGATTACTGCAAAATAGTCTGAGGATGGAATACCCCTATGTAAAACGCGGAGGTCATCAGCAGCTGACCGCGCAGTAATTTTCCCTGTCCGATGCCCATTACAATAATACAGGAGAGTATGGAGGTGAAAAAAGGCGAAGGCAGGAGCAGCGACTTGACCCCTGCAACCACATACAGGTTAGTACACAATTTTATAAGAAAGAGATAACAACGACGTCTAAATGTCCTGGCAAAAGTTTAATTGTACATCTCTACCCACGTGACTGATAAAAACAATTACATCACAATTACTAGTATTGACAGGAAAACATTTATATACGTGGATGCCATGCTGGCGACGTGGATGCCATGCTGGCGACGTGGATGACATGCTGGCGACGTGGATGCCATGCTGGCGACGTGGATGCCATGCTGGCGACGTGGATGACATGCTGGCGACGTGGATGCCATGCTGGCGACGTGGATGCCATGCTGGCGACGTGGATGCCATGCTGGCGACGTGGATGCCATGCTGGCGACGTGGATGCCATGCTGGCGACGTGGATGCCATGCTGGCGACGTGGATGACATGCTGGCGACGTGGATGACATGCTGGCGACGTGGATGCCATGCTGGCGACGTGGATGACATGCTGGCGACGTGGATGACATGCTGGCGACGTGGATGACATGCTGGCGACGTGGATGCCATGCTGGCGACGTGGATGCCATGCTGGCGACGTGGATGCCATGCTGGCGACGTGGATGCCATGCTGGCGACGTGGATGACATGCTGGCGACGTGGATGACATGCTGGCGACGTGGATGACATGCTGGCGACGTGATGCCATGCTGGCGACGTGGATGACATGCTGGCGACGTGGATGACATGCTGGCGACGTGGATGACATGCTGGCGACGTGGATGACATGCTGGCGACGTGGATGACATGCTGGCGACGTGGATGACATGCTGGCGACGTGGATGACATGCTGGCGACGTGGATGACATGCTGGCGACGTGGATGACATGCTGGCGACGTGGATGACATGCTGGCGACGTGGATGCCATGCTGGCGACGTGGATGCCATGCTGGCGACGTGGATGACATGCTGGCGACGTGGATGCCATGCTGGCGACGTGGATGCCATGCTGGCGACGTGGATGACATGCTGGCGACGTGGATGCATGCTGGCGACGTGGATGCCATGCTGGCGACGTGGATGCCATGCTGGCGACGTGGATGCCATGCTGGCGACGTGGATGACATGCTGGCGACGTGGATGACATGCTGGCGACGTGGATGACATGCTGGCGACGTGGATGACATGCTGGCGACGTGGATGACATGCTGGCGACGTGGATGACATGCTGGCGACGTGGATGACATGCTGGCGACGTGGATGACATGCTGGCGACGTGGATGACATGCTGGCGACGTGGATGACATGCTGGCGACGTGGATGACATGCTGGCGACGTGGATGACATGCTGGCGACGTGGATGACATGCTGGCGACGTGGATGACATGCTGGCGACGTGAATGCCATGCTGGCGACGTGGATGCCATGCTGGCGACGTGGATGCCATGCTGGCGACGTGGATGCCATGCTGGCGACGTGGATGCCATGCTGGCGACGTGGATGCCATGCTGGCGACGTGGATGCCATGCTGGCGACGTGGATGCCATGCTGGCGACGTGAATGCCATCTGGCGACGTGGATGCCATGCTGGCGACGTGGATGCCATGCTGGCGACGTGGATGCCATGCTGGCGACGTGGATGCCATGCTGGCGACGTGGATGCCATGCTGGCGACGTGGATGCCATGCTGGCGACGTGGATGCCATGCTGGCGACGTGGATGAGAACAATAACAAGACTTTCTCCATTGGAGAGACAGCTACCTTCTACAGCTCGAATAACCAGTTCTACGAGAAAATTATTTAGGCAAACGGTATACAGAATCATCCAGACATTCTACTATATCTTAACACTAAAGTAATGCGCGCTAAGAATTGTGCGCGAGATGCTCAATGCCGGGAAGATCTGGCCAGAAATACACACACAAACAACCCGCACACACGAGAAAGAAACTTAGGACGACGTTTCTCCCATCTGTGAATTATCTGTATATTGTAATAACGTTGGTAGAACCACCGACAATATTGTAGGTAAATGGACAAGTGCAACTAAAGTGGCATTTTATTGTGGCAACGTTTCGCTCTCCAGGAGTTTTGTCAAGCCGTTACAAAGAGCTGAAACGTTGTCACAGAGCGAAACGTGATTAAAATCGTATACAAAACCGACAGGTTGGTAAGACACACGTGTGTCTTCCTTACCAGAGCGAAACGTTGCCACAATAAAATGTAACATTAGTTGCACTTGTGACCTTTTACCTAACATATTTGTGTATTGTTCCAGTCGCGGTATTGTGGCGGCTTCAGAAATAGTGTGTGGGGGGGAAGGGGTATGCGAGTGAATCCTGCCCCTGCAGATTATAACCTTGGGGAACCTCAACCTGTAGGGGTCGTACATCCTGCACAAGTATAATATACGAATTTAAAACGTCATTAAAAAACAGGAAAATGCTGGGTGTTATAGAAGGGCTTGTTTGGACTAGTGAATGGAGAATAGAGCCCCACACACAACGCCCCCAGCGGCCCGGTCAACACCAGGAGTCGAACCTACACACACTATCAAAATACGTAGTACTTTGAATGGCGTAAGCATTACGTACTTTGATGCAGAGTGTGTGTAGGTTCGAATCCTGTTGTGGACAGATATAATATTTGTAAATAATTTCGCCCGTTTGCGAATTATGTATGTGTATATAATATAATATATATATATATATATATATATATATATATATATATATATATATATATATATATATATATATATATATATATATATTATTGGAAACAAACAGGGAAGAGAGGCGTAACGAAGATATTATTAGAGTTCAGGTGACAAACATCACCCAACCTGTCCCATGTAATGGGTGCCACATGATGCCGTCCCTCACAGTGGCACTCTCACAACTGAGTACCACCTGACCTTCCTATATCTACGTCGTATACAACGTTAAGTAACATTATGGAGGCGTTTCACCCACAGTACGTTTCATCAATCCCCACATCTTCACATGCCAAAGACAGCAACGTCTTGCCGTACTTCTACCATAACAACGGTCTCCATATTAGCATTTGTGAGAGTAGACACCAGCGTCTGTAGGTGCCCACTGCAGCGTCTACAACAGTTCACGGCAGTGGTTGGTTCTTGCCGTGCCCTCTGCCATAGGGATCGCGACACCGCTGTCAGTTAATCTTCCTGATGAATGCAATAACGCTGGTTGATGGTATATTCGCCAAGAAACACAGTATCTCCTGCCATGGGTCTCGGGTGATGGTCCGTTCGGTAGTCAGCATCCAATGGCTGACCCAAGAAAGGCTTTACACCAAATTCAATAACAAAACCACTACATAGTAGTGTATCTTAAGATGGGTATACACTCATGGGTATCCTAAAATCTTAGGTTTATTATGCAATAAGTACTTGAGGACCTGGTCCCAAATCTGTACACTGCCATAATATACTGGAGAGATGTGCAAGGAAGTGTAAAATAAATCCAGTAAAAAATAGGGGCGCCGTGGGCACAATATGAGATTATATTAATTCGTGGTCCCAGACACTTCAACATCTTACCAGAAGATATCAAACACTGCTGGAGCAGATGTAGATCAAAAGGAAATGGGGCCAAATCACCCAGGCTGCGATGGATATGTGGGCCAGCGGGCCGCCAGCAGCAACAGCCTAGTTGACCAGGCAAGCACCAGAAAAGCCTGGCCCAGAGTCAGACTCCGGGAGTAGACAAACTCTCGAAACTCTGAGGTATATGTACCAGACAAAACCACAAATTCTCTCCTTCACCACACTACTCACCCTCCCTAACGAGTCCCAGGAGTTTCAACAGATGCACCCAGCGACTGACCTTCTCCTGCCTTCAATATCGTACTAGAGGAAATGCCAAACTCAATAATTCCTCAGCAGACTTGTAGCGCTCTCCAAAACAACCAGTTTCACTACACAGGCAATTACAATGTAAATTAACTCCAGCACTGATGGGAGGACATCTTTAAAGCCGCAGTAATTACTTAATTTATAGTAATTGCCTATTTGAAGATTCAGGGGTACAACTATATTCGTATCCCGACTTCATTATAATAATAAATATTGATTTCTACAAGTATCTGTACAAGATATACAGGCCTAGCTGACATCAATGACATACTACTATACAGAAAGCCCCTTGTTATACCTGGAGGGGGTTTCGGGGGTCAAAGCTCCCGCGGCCCAGTCCGAGAGGCTCACCACAGCAATTTTGTTCCCAGGATACGACCCACACCAGTCGACTAACACCCAGATACCTATTTTACTGCTAGGTGAACAGTGACAGCAGGTGTGTTAAGGAAACACGTCCTGATGTTTCCACCCGTACCTGGGATCGATCCCCGGACTTCAATCGAATGGTTGTAGCTGTTACTACATCACTTGAATTCATTTCCATGGTCAACTACTCATGTATTATAAAGAAACATTTTCTAGTATCGCATTAGCTCTTGTTTTTTGTTTTTAATTTACAACTGCAGCCTCTGTTATCTCTACAGAAAGTATTAAGTTTTACCTATTTTTTTCATATTTTTTTATTAAGATTAAGATTTTTATTTCTCTGTAAAGATTACAATGTGTGATTTACATTTAGAAGACAATTACAAAGATGGCCATTGGCATGCTAGGCCTTATATGTGTGATGTATCCTTCCCCCTCTCACGTCGTGGTCAAGGACCGGCCGGCGGGAGGGTCGACTCCAGTAACAAACCCTAGTAGCCATTTAGGTAGAATAAGGACTAAAAAGGCACAATACCATGACTGGAACAACACACAAACATAGGACAAAGAAGCTCGTGACGACCAAGTGACGTCAATGGTCACAAGTCTGACTGGTACTTCGTTATAACCTTCTTTCTCATATGTACGGGTTATGTGTATTTAGTAGAATACTTTACAATAGCCTCGTCACCCTACTGAAGTCTCCCAGTTTCCATTTCCTTTCTGTATTATCATAACTAAGCTCTGAACCCACAAGGGTCATACAGTCACTTTCTGTAAAACCATCCTGGGTGATGACTGCTGCTAGCAGTAGCCTCGTCTGGGACCGGGCCGCGGGGGCGACGACCCTCAAAACCGTCTTCATTTACGGTACATTTTTTCAACTTCTAGAAGTTTGACAGATTAGAGCAGCCAGTCAATGCAGTGTGTAATTCTCATAACACTTCCAGACACTCTGAACACCACATTATCCAAGAAAGCTAATAATTCCATAACTATTATACTATAAAAGTATCCCTATTATACAAACAGTCGAAGAGAAGAAAATAATATGATTCAAACATTAAAGACATCTCTCTCGTGCCAGAGAATTTTATACCTGGAGAGGGTTTCGGAGGTCAACGCCCCCGCGGTCCGGTCTGTGACCAGGCCTCATGGTGGATCAGGGCCTGATCAACCAGGCTGTTATTGTTGGCCGCACACAACCCGACGTACGAACCACAGCCCGGCTGGTCAGGTACTGACTTGAGGTGCTTGTCCAGCGCCTTCTTGAAGACAGCCAGTGGCGGCTGCTTTTGTGACATCTTGAGTAAATCACTAGCCTGATATGTAGAACTCGTGATTTACTAATATATAATATATATATATATATATATATATATATATATAATATATATATAATATAATA
>WNWK01003173.1:35850-177104 GCA_009830355.1 Cherax destructor
GGTCACCAGCATCAAGGAACTTCACTTAAGAGGTCACCAGCATCAAGGAACTTCACTTGAGAGTACCAGCATCAAGGAACTTCACTTGAGAGGTCACCAGCATCAAGAAACTTCACATGAGGTCACCAGCATCAAGAAACCTAACTTGAGAGGTCACCAGCATCAAGGAACCTCACTTGAGGTCACCAGCATCAAGGAACCTCACTTGAGGTCACCAGCATCAAGGAACAAGACAGGTCACCAGCATCAAGGAACAAGACAGGTCACCAGCATCAAGGAACAAGACAGGTCACCAGCATCAAGGAACAAGACAGGTCACCAGCATCAAGGAACAAGACAGGTCACCAGCATCAAGGAACAAGACAGGCACCAGCATCAAGGAACAAGACAGGTCACCAGCATCAAGGAACAAGACAGGTCACCAGCATCAAGGAACAAGACAGGTCACCACCATCAAGGAACAAGACAGGTCACCAGCATCAAGGAACAAGACAGGTCACCACCATCAAGGAACAAGACAGGTCACCACCATCAAGGAACAAGTCAGGTCACCACCATCAAGAAACAAGTCAGGTCACCAACATCAAGGAACAAGTCAGGTCACCAACATCAAGGAACAAGACAGGTCACCAGCATCAAGGAACAAGACAGGTCACCAGCATCAAGGAACAAGACAGGTCACCACCATCAAGGAACAAGTCAGGTCACCAGCATCAAGGAACAAGACACGTCACCACCATCAAGGAACAAGTCAGGTCACCACCATCAAGGAACAAGACAGGTCACCAGCATCAAGGAACAAGACAGGTCACCACCATCAAGGAACAAGTCAGGTCACCAGCATCAAGGAACAAGACAGGTCACAAGCACCAAGGAACAAGACGGGTCATCACCATCAAGGAACAAGACAGGTCACCACCATCAAGGAACAAGACAGGTCACCACCATCAAGGAACAAGACAGGTCACCACCATCAAGGAACAAGACAGGTCACCACCATCAAGGAACAAGACAGGTCACCACCATCAAGGAACAAGACAGGTCACCACCATCAAGGAACAAGACAGGTCACCACCATCAAGGAACAAGACGGGTCATCAGCATCAAGGAACAAGACGGGTCACCAGCATCAAGGAACAAGACGGGTCACCAGCATCAAGGAACAAGACGGGTCACCAGCATCAAGGAACAAGACGGGTCACAAGCATCAAGGAACAAGACGGGTCACCAGCATCAAGGAACAAGACAGGTCACCAGCATCAAGGAACAAGACGGGTCACAAGCATCAAGGAACAAGACAGGTCACCAGCATCAAGGAACAAGACAGGTCACCAGCATCAAGGAACAAGACTGGTCACCAGCATCAAGGAACAAGACTGGTCACCAGCATCAAGGAACAAGACTGGTCACCAGCATCAAGGAACAAGTCAGGTCATCAGCATCAAGGAACAAGTCAGGTCACCAGCATCAAGGAACAAGTCAGGTCACCAGCATCAAGGAACAAGACAGGTCACCAGCATCAAGGAACAAGACAGGTCATCAGCATCAAGGAACAAGTCAGGTCACCAGCATCAAGGAATAAGACGGGTCACCAGCATCAAGGAATAAGACAGGTCACCAGCATCAAGGAATAAGACCGGTCACCAGCATCAAAGAACAAGACTGGTCACCAGCATCAAAGAACAAGACAGGTCACCAGCATCAAGGAACAAGACTGGTCACCAGCATCAAGGAACAAGACAGGTCACCAGCATCAAGGAACAAGACAGGTCTCCAGCATCAAGGAACAAGACAGGTCTCCAGCATCAAGGAACAAGACAGGTCACCAGCATCAAGAAACAAGACAGGTCACCAGCATCAAGGAACAAGACAGGTCACCAGCATCAAGGAACAAGACAGGTCACCAGCATCAAGGAACAAGACAGGTCACCAGCATCAAGAAACAAGACAGGTCACCAGCATCAAGGAACAAGACAGGTCACCAGCATCAAGGAACAAGACAGGTCACCAGCATCAAGGAACAAGACAGGTCACCAGCATCAAGGAACAAGACAGGTCACCAGCATCAAGGAACAAGACAGGTCACCAGCATCAAGGAACAAGTCAGGTCACCAGCATCAAGGAACAAGTCAGGTCACCAGCATCAAGGAACAAGACAGGTCACCAGTGTCAGCCTCGCTTACTTCACTGAACCGTGATTAATGGCTCATCTCCACTTTTTTTTGTAACTCGTTAAAATAAATTCATGACAGTGGCATATCTTATTCCTTTCTTTAATACAAATAAACTTAGCACAGTCACATTTTAGTCATAATTGCCAATTGTTTAATTCGGAGGTCAGACTTGAGGTACCACACCCATCACTTCTTCGCAGTACTGAAATTAATGTTTAAAACACAACACCTTATCTTTTATTCCTGTTTTTTTTAATTAACTACAAGAAGCACACAAGCTAGTTTAGTATTAGTGCATAAAACCTTCAGGGAAATATTTCACTTATTCCGTTGTCGGGGTAAAAATTGACAATGTGTTTACCTTAAGTGTGTTTTATTGTACAGGAACTGATGAGAGTAATAATGGCTGCTGCCGTCTTCTTGACTCAACCTACACTCTGTTGACACACGTTACAGCCTGGGTAGGCCGTGCAGAGCACAGTAGGCCGTACAGGCACACAGGCTGGACAAACCACACACTTGCCTCCCCGGCCACCAACAACAAGCTGCCAGTTTCTGCTGCTCAACATTTTACCCCAGGAACCACCCAACCCTTACTAGTTGCCGTATATTTCTTCAATTATTACCATCTGCTTTACCTACTGTCCCTCTCTACCACACCCGAGACTTGCATTAATGCATTATTCGCACTTCTATCACATTTCCACTCGCATACATTGACGTATATAAATATATAGCCAAAAAAATTACCGTCGTGCAAAAATAGCATTACTCTGGCATCTCTCAGTCCTAAAGGTGGAGTTGCCACAATTTCTGCCGTAATTTTTTTATTACCGCTCTAAAATGTCCCCAAGAAGTTCCTATAAATATGACTATATGGTAAATCAACCCTGTATTAATAACTAAGATAACTTGTATAGTAATACAAGTGATATTCGAAGGAGAGGCCAGGAAATAATCAATTATAATTCTTGGCAGGTGCCGCATAAGATATTTTGGACCCGCCACATAACATACTTACCGTTTCAATAACTAACCTTTATATAGGCTAAATTTACACGCATACTTTTACAGAATGATACTTTTGATTATATGTAACATTTATACAGCCCGCATTACTGGCGTACAGCCGCGATAAGTCATAAAAAAAACCAATGTAACATATCACCCACCCAACCATTTACTAGGATTTATTTTCAATGTTGTCTCCTTAAATATGAAATCCCAGGTGAATATCTAATGGGTAAAGGGGTGAGGAAATGGAGGTTTCTACTGCTGGCAAGACAGATGACAGCTAGGTGACGAGACAGTGCAGGTGTGGGGGAAGAGGTGCAAGTTTTTTTTAATTATCATTAGAACTAGAGTACGGGAGGGAGAGCACATTCAGCGGCTGGAGGTACACACCTCTTAATATGGTCTATATATCGAGGTGTATATACCTCAAAAGTGTATATTTCAGGATATATATATTATACGCATCGAGAAGAGCCTACCTGAAGAATGTTTTCAGGGGTCAACGCCCCCGCGGCCCAGACCCGGACCAGGCCTTCTGGTGGATCAAGGCCTGATCAACCAGACTGTTACTGCTGGCCGAACGCAGTCCAACGTACGAAGTGACCTGAGGAATTCATCAAGTTCCCTCTTGAAAATAGACAATGAGAGGCTGTTGAAGTCTTGGGCCACTTATTGTGTTGTCTCTCGGTGTACTCAGTGCACCTTCCTCCCTACCTTTCAATGGGGTGTTTTCCACTGTCTGCCGAGCTTACCTACCTGGAGGGGGTTTCGGGGGTCAACGCTCTTGCGGCTCGGTCCATGACTAGGCCTCGTGGTGGATCAGAGCCTGATTAACCAGTCTGTTACTACCGACAGCCCGCAATCCACCGTACGTACGAACCACAACCCGGCTGATCAGATACCGACTTTAGGTATCTGTCCATTTCCCTCTTGAAGACAGCTAGGCATCTATATGTAATTCCCCTTATGTATGCTGTGAGGCTCTTGAAAAGCCTGCTTTCGTGAGGAGCGATTTATGTGTGCAGATTTGGGACCAGTCCCTCCATGATTTTCCAGGTGTAAATTATAATATCCATTTTTTCGCTTTCGTTCCAAGGAACAAAGGCCAAGGGAGATATATATCTCAGGGTACATACACCGAGGAATTTCGCAGGGTATATACACCGAGAGAGGTGTAAACTTCAGGGTCTATACGAGGAGAGGTATATTATGTCTCAGGGCATATATACCCAAATGTATATGCTTCAGGGCATATATACCCAAATGTATATGCTTCAGGGCATATATACCCAAATGTATATGCTTCAGGGCATATATACCCAAATGTATATGCTTCAGGGCATATATACCCAAATGTATATGCTTCAGGGCATATATATCCAAATGTATATGCTTCAGGGCATATATACCCAAATGTATATGCTTCAGGGCATATATATCCAAATGTATATGCTTCAGGGCATATATACCCAAAGGTATGTCTTTAGGGAATATATACCTTGAGGTATATGTCTCCAGGTATATACTCAAAGAGCCATATGTCTCAGGGTGCCTAACTCGAGGTATATACACATAAAAGTATACGTCTCGGTACATACACCGAGAGGCATAAGTCTTAGAATATATACACCAACAGACATATTCATATCTCCAAGAATATACAGAGGGCTTCCTCCGAGGGTATACCCGCCGAGAGCGGTACATACCCCGGTATATATGCACACGTACCTATTCACCGACAGGTGGTCATGACCAGCAGGTGTAGAGAGACTTGCTCATTCGTCTCGCCCCGCTCGGGATTGAGCCTGGGTCCTTCGCTTATGACCCGAACAACGCCATAAACACGTGACTAAGACAGATGACTCACATGAAGCCGATAACACCAGAAATGTTATTAAAAAGATAAGTTGAAAGAGATTATAGACTCTGGGATTTACGGGGTAAGTCACCCTAAGCGGTGGGTTAGGGGATTTACGGGGAGAAGTCACCTTAATTGAACCTGATCACAGCTAGACCAGCAATGCAGGGTAGAGGAGTAGACACGTTTCGACCAACTGAAGGCGAAACATGGTTCAAATAGTGTCTACATAATACCACACCTTGTCAACATAATTTTTGCCCTTCATACCGTAACCTGCCAGTTATATCTCAGGTACCAACCAGTGTTAGTAAGTAAGTAAGTTTATTCAGGTATACACAAATACAGTTACATAGATCATCATACATAGCAGCATATGTGTAGAGAACCTAGGATAACCCAAAAAAGTCAGAGTGACTTATTTCCATTGGGGTCCATTACTTCAGGTACCAACCAGTGTTATACCTCATGTACCAACCAGTGTTAGACCTCAGGTACCAACCAGTTAGACCTCAGGTACCAACCAGTGTTAGACCTCAGGTACCAACCAGTGTTAGACCTCAGGTACCAACCAGTGTTATACCTCAGGTACCAACCAGTGTTATACCTCAGGTACCAACCAGTGTTATACCTCAGGTACCAACCAGTGTTATACCTCAGGTACCAATCAGTGTTACACCTCAGGTACCAACCAGTTATACCTCAGGTACAAACCAGTTAGACCTCAGGTACCAACCAGTGTTAGACCTCAGGTACCAACCAGTGTTATACCTCAAGTACCAACCAGTGTTATATCTCAGGTAACAACCAGTGTTATACCTTTGCTCTCCCCTGGTTACGTCTCTAATAAATAATAATAATATAATAATAATAATAATAATAATAATAATAATAATAATAATAATACAACTACAGTAATGCAATTGGTATACATGAATTATGACAAAAGTACGCACAATAGAATACCACTAATTATGCCATGCATTTCGGATAACTAATATAAGTACATATTCTAAAACAGTTATACCCTAAAAAGAACATAAACTAACAAATTAGGTATTACAAATTTCAAGGGAAAATGAGCCTCTGTATGTGCTTATCTATTTATAAACACGACAACAATAATTTTGAGTAGATGTGAACGACATCTGAAAATTCTACTGCTGTTTGAGGAAGCCGGTCCACTGCTCGTTTCCAGTACTGTTGTAGGTGTCTTTTTGTCATGACTTTTTGGATGAGTAAGGCACAGTGCTTTCTAGGACTGTTTTTTTTTCTATTTTTGCTTATTGGTCCAGGCTTGAAAGATAATATAATCATAACACCTGGTCCCTAAGTGGTGAGTCAAATTACGACTCACTTTGCTGTGGTCCTTTTTTTTTTTCAACAATAATAAAGTCTTGATCACATCTGTCAAAGGTTCTTCACCATCGTCTATTAAAATTTGGACTTCTGCGCCAGCCTTCGTCGGGTGTGGACGTCTCTCTCTCGCCTGAGTATCAGTGACAAATTTCCCCCGTTCTCTCTGGGACGCTTGTCCTCATCTATTTTGCCCGCCGGGCACTCTACAGGAGGGGCACCTGTTCATCGGCTTACTTTTAGCCAGCTCCATTTTTTCCGCTCTGCGGAAAATTATTTAACGGTCTTTGGTGGGAAGCCGGTTGCTGTACTCAGGTGGGGGTGTGGGGGTCCTGCTTTGCTGGGGCTTGGCAAGGGGGTCCACCGGACCTAATCGGAAACTTTAAAGTTTCTATCTATTTACAAAGGAACTTTTGTTCCTTTTCTTTCATGGCCCAGCCTTGGGCAACAAATCTTCCTCGTGCCATCGAGAGGTCGGGCTCGATACGGCTTAGGCTGTCAGTGGCCCAATAAAACCCCAACGAAGAAGAAGAAGAAGAAGAAGTCTATTAAAATTTGTACAAATACAAATTTTATTTTCAGTAGTACAAAGTGTTACAGTTTTCTGCTAATACTGAATGTTGGTCCTTATCAGAACTCAGGGGGTATTTTTTTTAAATACAAGTACGCTATACGTATGTACCAAGGACCCCAATGAAAATAAGTCACTTCGTCTAATTTTTTGGGGGGTATCCTAAGTAATATGTACTATGTATGATAATTGTACTTATGTGGACCTGTACCTAAATAAACTCACTCACTTACCTCGGAAAAAATAGCTATTTCTTGAGCAAATGAATCTTTTGGGAGATAATCGCAAAAAAATAATACCATTATGAAAAAAAAGAGAAATTCAGTATAATGTGTGAATAAAATGTTGTCAAACACACAATACACCAATACGCCACAATAATGAACTACATGATAGCACTGTATGACCCCTGTGGGTTTACTGTTTATTTTTTATTTTAATAATAATGGACTACATGAAGAATGTCTGTGTTTTACACCAAAATTCTGACAACCATTTAGTTAATTAAAAAGTCACATGACTCATTACCAAGGAGAAAGACACCCTGAGATGCAGGATCTTGGAGTCATCATTCATTAGCATATCCAACAGTTTCAACAAGTTAGATAAAAGGACACGTGTGCAACTAATGTGATATTTTATTGAAGTACATACGTGTCCTACCTAACATATTGTGGGTAATGATACCATTATTACAACAACAGTCTCAACCAGAACAATAGCTTCTACAATGTAGCAGAGCTTCGTATCAGGAAACTTTTTTTTTTTTTTTTTTACTGTTATCCTAAATAGTGTTTAGCGCTTCTATTTGATTATAATAATAATAATATCCTAAATAGTAACAGTATGGAGGAATACTGCAGTAGGCTTAGTGACCCATGATGGGCAGGTCTTTCTCAAATCCACCCTCTACTCAACCATATATTTGTCCAACTTGTCATTAGTCTACTTAAGAAGTAAACTTCAATGTTGCTCACCTGACTCTTCATGTTACTACGCTCCCTATGTATATGCACACCTTTCTCAAAAGGTAGATTTGTTTGTGGCTTGATAAAGCCCACTGTGTGGGGGAAATATTGTCAATAAAGGATCGCTTTAACTGCATTTGTTTCTTTGTTTTCCATTGTGTCGTTATTTTATACCATTTACCTCAATAATACCCTAATGTGCAGTGGAATGCACACACTTCAACTGGGCCAATCAGCCATTAGTATTCAGTTACGTAACACTCCTGACCGATCAAACATCAGTCAGATCGAACATGAACATGTACATATCCATTTCCAGATCAAACAATAATGAGGTAATTTCTTCACATTATTAAACATGTAAATTAACTTTTTGTGATATAATTATGTATGCTACAATGTAAATACATACTACTACAGATTAATTTCTGATTAGATTAAGTTCAGTTAAGTTATATTAGATTATTGTGGTCTGCATTAGGTGTTTTATAATTTGCACAATACAAAATTATCTCCATGGCACAACCTAGTTTATAATGAACAGTTTAGGTTATGAGTTATCACTGAATTTACACAAGGACCAACATTCAATATCACCCAGTTTTCATAATTAAATATCTATATATTTTAGCATTTTTGTTCAGCATTTCAGCATTTGTAAAGCATTTCAGGCAAATTTAAATTAATTTTCCTATCTGCTTAATACTTGTACAGATATGGAGATAATACCTAATAAATGTAATTGTGATTTTAAGATATAATTCATCATATGCACTTTCTCTACTGAAATTCAGCAGTTATAATTAAAGTGCTGAGGCAGTAGTTTACTAAGCTAGTCATACTACCTGGTAAAAAATATGTTAGACAAAGTATATGATGGAAAAAATATTATATCAAATCCAATCACATCAAATCAAATTAAATATTACATACAATTCAATAGTTGTTTTTGAAGTCACTGCTAGACAAAAGTTTTTTTTTTTCCTATCCTTCAGGTATGTTTTAAATTTTGGGACCTTTAATTTGCAATATCAAAGAAATAGTCTATATACAGTGGACCCCCACCTAACGAATAAAATTCATTCCAGAAGCCTGCTCAAGTGCCATTACCGAACGAATTTACTTCCTTAAGAAATAATGTCACATAGGTTAGTCTATTTCAGACCCCCAAAAATACACTTCCACAAGCACTTACAATATTATACTTACATAATTGTACAATTTCAGGGGTGTTCGTTAGGCGGAGGTCCACTGTACAGTGGACCCTCGGTTTTCGTTGAAAATTCTTTCCAGAATGCTGTTTGAGTGCTGTTACCGAACGAATTTGTTCCCATAAGGTCAAATGTAAATTAGATTAGTCATTTCAGACCCCCCTAAAATACACTTACAAGAGCACTTACTAAAATACACTTACATAATTGTTCGAGTTTGGAGGTGAACGAAAACCAAGGGTCCACTGTATATATATTTCCTCTTTTTCCTCCTCCTTTTTCCTCTTTTTTCCCTTTTTTCCACCTGAGAAGTGATCCCCAGATGCCTGTGATCACAGGCATCTGGGGATCCTCTTCTCAAGTGAATATCCTAGTAAAATGATACAAAATATGAATGATTAATTAAATGGAAATATTTTTTAACCTGGCTAGTAAGATAGCCAGGTAAAGGAACTCATGTCTCACTTAGGGGGTCATTGGTTCGAGCCTGAAGAGGCTTTAAAAAAAAAAAAAGGCCACTTTTTGCTGGATTATGATTAATTTCAGATGATTTGCTGTGTAGATCCCCAGTGATCTACACAGCAGAGCAGTGTGGAGTAAATAATGTTGGTTGTGTTACATAGCATATCCTGGAAAGAATGCCACCTATTTTAGAAACTTTCTTAAATATCTGCTGGATGTGTTTAATAAATTTAAATGGAAGTATCAGCCAAATTTGATTGCTTTACTAAGTGACTTTTAATTTCAAACTATTCTTCCTAAGCTTAACTAACCTTAATTAACTACTGAAGCTGGGCAAACAGAATATAAACTAACCAATCAATAACATACCAAAATCAATAACATACCAAAATCAATAATAATAACAAAAACAGAGCCCTGGTACTGCAAATAACCAGGTGAGATTAGTATTAATCTATCCAAGAGAACTCTAATTTAACTAATTTAACATTAAACCTAATCAAACTTAAGTCTAACACATAACTTAACCTACATATTTAAATAAAATTAAATCTTTTTAGATGGGAATCTTTCATACTTTTTTTTTTTTAAATTGTTTTAAAGTTTCACATTTAATGCAATAATGTAAGTCAATATTGACAAATAATTTGACTTAATCAGAACTGTAATAATTCTATTCTGCATGTTTTCTACTACAAAGGTGACAGAACCATGACTGAAGTCTGTGAAGATGTTTTGGGTGTATCGGAAGATGCTGTCCTTTTACATGGAAATGGGAACTTGGTTCAGTGTACCACAAAGCTAAAAGTATTGCAGAAGCAAATGATGAGTGTTGACAGGTACTAATAATTAACTGTAGGGTACTGTAATGTAGAGCTGAAAGCTTTAAGAAGAAGAGTTTTATTTCTGTAAGGCTATATATACTTATGTAATATTATTTAAATATATACTGTAATGTAATATTTTAATAATCCAATATGTGCCGAAGAAAAAGTATAGGTCTCCTCTACCCTGGAAAAAGCTATACTAAAATCTTAATATTAAAATTAACGTTGATTAAATACATACTGTGTTGGAAAATTTTTGTTGTAGTTACTGCATAATTAATTTTCTAGAGTATGTTTATAAAAATGACAAAATATGTTCATCAAATATTCTCAGTTTTAAGTCATTTAAATACGTATGTATGTCATGGTTCTATTTCTACATCAAGTTTTGATTTGCAAGTACAGTTATTCCTTTCATAACCCAAAACATTTATTAAGATTATTTTGTTGCAAGCAAGGAAGTTGATGATTGTATCCTTGAACATTCATGTAAAACCAAGTATGCCTTAAAACAATTTGATTAAAAAATTATTTCATGGCTGTCAACAGATGGAAGTTGGATGCATCTGTATTGTGGAACATATGTGGAATAATCCAAGGAGAGGTGGCTAAATGGAACCAAGGATCACAGATTAAGCCATCCACTGAGAGCCTCGCTACAGTGTCTTCTTCACTCTGCTGCTTGAGAAACACATTCCCACACTGTTCTAGGACTCAACTCTTGGTAAATTTATAATATTAGGTTGTTGTGTACCTCATCGAGTCTTATTTTGAATTCGGGGAACAGTATTTATAGTTTGTAAATGCCATTAGTAAATTTTAAGAACAAATTCAGATTGTATTAAGTTACAGTATTCAAAGTAGTTGAGATAGATACTGTTAACTATTTATAATTTATATTTAGGTGGCTGAATCAATTGATCTTCTGGATCCAATAATGTCCTGTGCTCAATGGACATTTAGAGAAGAGACAGAAGCTGAGCAGTCTCTAGATAATGGAAATATAACAGATGACAGCATGAATCACAGAACAGAGGCAGCAAAAGCAACAGAACAAGATACAGAGAACAGCAGAGCCTCACACAGTGAATGGAAGAAAGCACATTCTACTTTAGCCTCAGCTTGTGTTACTTGTTTGGGAAATATGGTCGCTGCCAATTCCACAACAAGGAAAATAGTTTGGCCACGTGTGCTACCACTATTACGGTATGACCTTAAAATATTTTCTGACAAAACTTGCAGTTTTAAAAATAGAAAACAACATTAGATATTAAAACAGGTGCTTCTCGTCTTATGATGGGGTTACGTTCTGATAAACCCATAGTAAGTCAAAAATATCATAAGATGAATACGAATATATGCTCAATAAATAACTACCATCACTGAATAAGTACAGTGGACCCTCGGTTAACGAATACCCCGGAAATCGTGCAATTATGTAAGTATAATTTTGTAAGTTCTTGTGGAAGTGTATTTTTGGGGGTCTGAAATAGACTAACCTACGTGAAATTTTTCCTTAAGGGAGTAAATTCGTTCGGTAATGGCACTTGAGCAGACTTCAGGAGTGAAGTTTTTACGAAACTTGGGGGTCCACTGTATACAGTGGACCCCCGGTTTACGTTATTAATTCGTTCCAGAATACTGTTCAAGTACCATTACCAAACGAATTTGTTCCCATAAGGAATAATGTAAATTAGATTAGTCCTTTTAGACCCCCAAAAATACACTTACAAAAATACACTTACATAATTGTTCGAGTTTGGAGCTGTACGTAAACCAGGGGTCCACTGTATAAACAAATATTTACTGTAACTAACTAAATACCAGAATTGAAAAGTAAATAAATGAATACAAATCATGGATTTACTGTCTTCAAGCTGAGTAATAAACTCAAGTTTCATCTCCAAAGTAGTAGCTTTTGCACCATCGTAAGGTCGAAATATCATAAGTAGAACCATCATAAGTCGAGGAGCACCTGTATTTCATAGCAATAAAAAAATTATTAATAGAAAGACCACCTTTAACAAAGGCAGAAAAACCACATGATGCAATGAGACTTTTTTTTTTGTCTTAGTTAATAGTGGATTTTCTGTCACATATGTTCTATAGTAAAAATACTTAGCTGTATCAGGAAGCTCCATAGTACCAATCATACGATGAATCAGTTTGGTTTAAGGCTGTTGCTGTATGTACTGCTATTTGTCTCATTAACTAATTGTTAAGCACAGATAATTTAATCTTTCAAGGGATCTGCTTGGATATCCTGAGTGGCAGGTGTCCCAGATGGCTTCTATGATACTTCATAACTGTCTTCTAGAGCCAAGCCTGAGAGAAGAGCTGTGCAAGTATGACTGTTATTTTGCTCAGTACACAAATGGTTTTTATACGAGTGTCTTCACATCATTACTCTTCTTTTTTACTTTTCATCATCCTTTTCATTTTGTTCTTCAAATTCTCACTCTTATCTGATTTCAATAATTATTATTGTCTATACAGTGGACCCCCGCCTAACGAACAAAATTCATTCCAGAAGCCTGCTCAAGTGCCATTACCGAACGAATTTACTCCCTTAAGAAATAATGTCAAGTAGGTTAGTCATTTCAGACCCCCAAAAATACACTTACAAAAGCACTTACAATATTATACTTACATAATTGTACAATTTCCGGGGTGTTCGTTAGGCGGGGGTCCACTGTATATGGAATATGAACAGAGTAACATCATTGAAGAGATTCAGGAAAACCTGTTAGGTGGACTTGAGGTCTAGAGCTGGGAAACAGTGCACGTGTTTTCAAGAATGTGTTACAGTGTAACACTCTGGAGCATTGTTTGAATAATATCTGTACACTTTTGGAAAGATAGCTAAAGACTGAGCAATGAATATATTTCTTTGGGTCACCCTACATTAGTAAAAAAAAATAGCTGACATATTAAAAAAAAATAGCTGACATATTAAAAAAAAATAGCTGACATATTAAAAAAAAAAAAACTGACATTAAAAAAAAAAATAGCTGACATATTAAAAACATCTAAACATGCAGAATTCCCTTTGCTGACAACCTGTACACATACTTTCAAATTTATATTTTCCTCATCATTTATTATCTCTGCTGCTTGTTATTCTGTCTCATTAGTGTCTTCATTCTCTTTTAACTGTTATGTAGTCTTAAAATCATCATACTGATTCTTTCTGCATAGCTTTTAGGAATCAGCTTAAAAAAAAAATATTTTCAGTTTTGTTTCTGCTGCATTTTATGTCAGGCCAAAAGAGCTTGAAGCTACATTCCTATCAATATTATTTGATTTGTCTTAAACATCCAGTAGCCACCTTCCAAAGTTCTGCCATATAACATAGCATCCCCTTGCTATGCAACACTTAATCACCCACATGGATTTAGTGGGTTTTTTTTTTTTATGAAAATAATAATTACAACTGTGTGTACTTGAAACAGAAGCAGAGAAGTTGATGTCATCATAGACAAGCTACTGTCTCTATATGTGAATGAGAGTCAGTACTCCTGCTTCGTTCTATTCTGTCTGGAGCTACTTCTGTCCAGCAAGGATACAGTGGAAGTCTCTTGGCCAATTCTCTCAGCGAAACATCGGCTACTGTGCCTGGATGTGCTGGCGGCTTTACTGATAGACCCAATACATTCAAGATGTGAACCATTGCCAGTCTCTACAGTCACTTTTCTAGTCAACATCTTCAAGGTAAGGAAGAAGATTGAAGGATTTTTATTACTTGTAATAGCTAACACTTTCATTCTTAAAACACAAAAAGGTACAAAACCGTTACAGTGGACCCCCGGTGTTCGTCCTGCTCCAAACTCACCCTTTTATGTAAGTGTATTTTTTTAAATGCTTTTGTAAGTGTATTTTTGGGGGTCTAAAAGGACTAGTCTACTTTACATTATTCCTTATGGGGATAAATTCGTTTGGTAATGGCACTTGAATAGCATTCTGGAACAAAAAAATCATGAAAACCGGGGGTCCACTGTACAGTGGTCCCTCAGTTTTCGTGCATCTCCAAACTCAAACATTTATGTAAGTGTATTTTTGGGGGTCTGAAATAGACTAACCTACGTGACATTATTTCTTAAGGAAGTAAATTCGTTCGGTAATGGCACTTGAGCAGCATTCTGGAACGAATTTTTGGCGAAAACCGAGGGACCACTGTACAGTGGACCCTCGAGTTTCGTAAAAACTTCACTCCTGAAGTCTGCTCAAGTGCCATTACCGAACGAATTTACTCCTTTAAGGAAAAATTTCACGTAGGTTAGTCTATTTCAGACCCCCAAAAATACACTTCCACAAGAACTTACAAAATTATACTTACATAATTGCACGATTTCCGGGGTATTCGTTAACCGAGGGTCCACTGTACTTGTAAATGGTCCAAGTCAGACCGAAACATCATCATAAGCTTCTCTTTCCTATGTGTGGGCTATTTATGTTCTTTCATTCCTGATGGTTACAACAGAACACTCACCAGAAATAAATACCAATTAGATATTCCACTTGTATGAATTTGCCTGTGTAAACACTCTTAATCTGCAGACACCTACCTTAAAACTTTAAACACTCCTTATCTCTAAATACAGTGGACCCCCGGTGTTCGTGATTAATTCATTCCAGAATGCTGTTCAAGTGCCGTTACCAAACGAATTTGTTCCCATAAGGAATAATGTAAATTAGCTTAGTCCTTTTAGTCCCCCAAAAATACACTTACAAAAGCACTTACAAAAATACACTTACATAATTGTTCGAGTTTGGAGCAGTACGAACACCGGAGGTCCACTGTAACTTCAAAATATAGTCAGACATCATCATACGAACTTAATTTAATAATTCATCTGATGACTACAAATACTATTTAATGATAAAATCCAAGTAACTTATATGAAAATGATATCTTACATTGTTAGCCTAATCATTATTTAACCCCCAGTGTAAACCACAAACCTCTGGTGAACTCAAAACTACAGAAAATTTTGTGATACATATTAATACTAATGTCAAATACTAATTGATTTTTAATTAATTCTAGTATGCCCAGTATGCTTTGCATACAAGGGGCATTCCTTGGAACATACAGTTATTGTATTACCAGACTCTAAAGGCTGAGACAGGATGTAAGTGTACAGGCTGATCATTTCCACATATTTATCAGTGTGCTGTGTGAACTTCCTTGGCAACACGAGTATGTCACACTAGCAAAGATTATTAAAGTACGTACAGTGGACCCCCGATTAACGGCCATAATTCGTTCCAGAATGCTGTTCAAGTGCTGTTACTGAACGAATTTATTAACTTAAGGAATAATGTAAATTAGAGTAGTCTTTTTGGACCCCCAAACATACACTTACAAAAGCACTTAAAAAAATACACTTACATAAATGTTAGTGTTTGGAGCCGGCCATTAACCGGGGGTCCACTGTAGTTGCCCAATTTTTCAAATGCAGCTCTAGCTGATAATTGGTACACTATAGTGTATTACAGTACTGAATTATAAAGAAGTTATATATTTTCAGAGTGAAGCAGATAAAATTTTATGCACACATGCAGGCCAGCTTCCACTCGATGATTCTCAGGTAATTTTTAAAAATATATACTGTTGAAACAATATATACTGTTGAACAATGACACCCTCATTTGCTCTCTTATACAATAGTATTGTTTTATATTTGATGTTTAAACCATATAAGCTGTAGCTATTTACTGTTCTAGCTCCTAAAATATTAGAATAAACAGCCAAATACAGTGGTACCTCGACTTACGATATTTTTTCATTCCAGAATGCTGTTCAAGTGCCATTACCAAACGAATTTATCTCCTTAAGAAATGATGTAAAATAGACTAGTCCATTTAGACCCCCAAAATTACACTTACAAAAGCATTTAAAAAAATAAACTTACATAAAAGGGTGTGTTTGGGGACCATCGTAAGTCGAGGTACCACTGTATTGAATATATTTTATGAATATAGAAATATACATGTAGTATATTCAGTTCATTACCACTACAGTATCCTATAAATGTTCATTCTGGATAGCTGCTTATTCCAACAGAAATCTTTCATTTAGTCTGTTCTGAATCATTAGGGTGAAATGACAGTGGTGTACGTGCAACACTTGCTGTGCTGTCTCGCTGTGTTTTGATTACAGAGCAGCACTCAAAGTGTTAAGACTCGGATATTTAATCTATATTTACAGTGAATTCTAACTTATTATGATGATATGTCTATACATGATCATATTTATATACAGTGGACCCCCGCCTAACGAGCAAAATTCATTCCAGAAGCCTGCTCAAGTGCCATTACTGAACGAATTTACTTCCTTAAGAAATAATGTCACGTAGGTTAGTCTATTTCAGACCCCCAAAAATACACTTCCAAAAGCACTTACAATATTATACTTACATAATTGTACAATTTCTGGGGTGCTCGTTAGGCGGGGGTCCACTGTAACTGTTTTGCATTTTGGTGACTGTGATACTATAAGGAATAGAATAAAGAGTGAGAGGGAGGAAAAGAGTGGAGAATGTGGTGAGAGGGTAAGAATGCTATGGATCATCATATCCAGTGGTGGCACCCAAAGGGGAGGGCTTTACCCCCATAGTTTCCTTCAGCTTTCATCCCCATAATTTCCTTCAGCCATCAAAAGGCTCTTCTTTGATGAAGATCATAAGTTATTTTTTTTAAATGTTATTCATAAGTTATTCAACTTGTTCTGAGGTATAAATCTCTCTCCATAATACTACATGTTCATACAAGAACTTGAGAATGGAGGAACACTACAGAAGCCTGGTGACTTTTTGGTGTTTTTATTTTCCAAAATAGTGGTGCTTGACTTTCCAAAATAGTGGTGCTTGACTTTCCAAAATAGTGGTGCTTGACTTTCCAAAATAGTGGTAACTGACTTTCAAGAACAGCGAGGTTTAACTGATGTTTCATACAATAATAAACTGAGGTGAAAATGTTACAGTGGTACCTCGGTTTACGATTTTAATCCGTCAGAGAGGGCATATTTTAAGCCGAAACAATCGTAAAACGAATCAATTTTCCCCATAAGAAATAATGGAAATAAATTTAATCCGTCCAAGACTTCCAAAAGTAGTTAAATAAAATATTTTTTAGAACTTTTGGACATTAAATAATACACAATTTAATAAAGAATACATAAATATACATGCAAATATTGTACAATAACATGTCACTTACATTTATTGAAGAGTTGTTGATGTGTGGAGGACGGGAGGAGGGGAGAAGGTGGAGTAGTATGCTAGTGTTTGGAAGGGAATCCTTCCATTAACACTGCAGGTGGTAAGTTCTTTTCTGGGGTTACTTCCCTTTTTCTTTGAATGCCACTAGGACCAGCTTGAGAGTCACTAGACCTCTTTCTAACAACAAATTTGTCCCTCCCAAGCCTTACCTATAAGGTGTACACAATGCAGCATATGGAAATGGTTTTCCAAAATTCTCTTAGGGTTATGTTCATGTCTGTGGTCACATCAAAGCACTTTTGAAACATTGCTTTGGTATAGAGTTTTTAAAGTTGGAAATGACCTGCTGGTCCATGGGCTGGAGGAGAGGAGTGGTATTAGGGGCAAGAACTTCACTTTGATGAATTTAAACTCGTCCACAATTTTCTTACCAAGTTTGGAGGATGACAAGGAGCATTGTCCATTATCAGGAGGCACTTAAGTGGCAAATTATTGTCCAATAGATATTTCTTCACACTGGGGCCAAACACTTCATTGAACCAATCTAAGAAAATGTCCTTTGTGACCCAAGCCTTTTGTTAGACTTCCACATCACACACAAGTTAGACTTGCTGACACCGCATCTGCCAAACACTCGGGATTTTAAAAAGATACACTAGTAAAGGCTTCACTTTGCAATCACCACTTGCATTGGCACAAAGCATCAACGTTAGCCTGTCTTTCATGGCTTATGTCCTGGCTGTGCCTTTTCCTCCTGAGTAATGTAGGTCCTGTTGGGCATTTTCTTCCAAAACAGGCCTGTTTCATCACAATTAAACACTTGTTGGGGAGGAATTGTTCAGCCTCTAGGTACTCCTGGAATTCAGGAACATATTTTTCAGCCGCACTTTTGTCAGAACTGGCTGCGTCACCATGCCTCACAACACTATGTATGCCAGTACGCTTCTTAAATTTTGAAACCAGCCTCTGCTGGCTTTAAATTCGCTCACTTCACTCGTTGCAGGCATTTTCTTAAGGAGATCATCATGCAACTGCCTTGCTTTTCACATATTATTCCCTCCGAAACAGTATCTCCTGCTAACTGTTTCTCGTTGATCCACACCAACAACAACCTTTCCACATTTTCCACCACTTGTGGTCTCTGTTTTGTGATCACAGATGCACCTTTGCAACAACAGCTTCCTTGATTTTACTTAAATATTTCTTATCCACAATGGTAGCGATGGTAGAATAGGGTTTACCATACAGCCTGGCCAGCTCACTGATACGCACTCCACTTTCATATTTTTCTATTATCTCCTTCTTCACTTCTATCGTACATATATTTCTGTTCCTCTTTGCCACAGGCTTAGCACTAGGATCTTTCCTTGACCCATGGTAGCTTATTTAGCAGTTGCAAGCACTAAAAACAGTGGAATAATGACAATATACTGGTATGAATGCGTGGGTGTGGGTGGGTGGTCGCTCTCGCTTGTAAACAATAGCACTGACGCTCCCTGGAGTGCGCGCTCAGCTGGGCGCCAAGCGGACAGGTCCGGTACGAATGTCGGTAACCGAAGCAAACATCGTAAACCACAAACAAATTTCTTACGTTATAAATATCGGTTACCGAAAATAACGTAAGGTGATAACATCGTAAACCGAGGTACCACTGTACTTTTCTTACAAATGTAGGTACAGTACTGCAAATTTGTTACCTCTTTGCAGGTTCTAGTGAGACTTGCAAACTTTGTGTGTTCAGCAGCTGCTTCAGATGCTTGGAGACATTTGCTTCAGCAAGACTTGAGTCTTCTCATCACTACTGTTTGTGAGTGCAAGATGCTCTTTTTTTTCAACATACCGGCTATCTCCAACCGAGGCCGGATGACTCTAAAAAGAAGAAAATTTTTAAAATTAATATCATGCAAAGACAGTGATTATGTATGAGTGAGGTGAAAGTGTTGAATGATGATGAAAGTATTTTCTTTTTGGGATTTTCTTTCTTTTTGGGTCACCCTGCCTCGGTGGGAGACGGCTGACTTGTTGAAAAAAAAATATGTATAAGCTTTGATTATAATTATAAGAATTAATAATAATAATAATAATAAGCTTTAAGAGTTTCAGTATCCCTAGAGCAATTAAGGATGCTTTAAAAATTAGGTAGCTTTAAATACAGCTTAGATAAATACAGTACATAGTTGTACTGTTGTACTATATTTATCTAAGCTGTATTTATTCTCAGATCACTTGAGTTGTTTTAGTTCAGTGCCACAAGATAACTGACATAGCAGCTGCTTCTTGTATATTTATGCATGAGTATAAAAACAGATATTCCTTCAAGTTCCCAATATTCGAGAGCTTCAGTTATTCATCTTTTTTTAATAAAGGGACTCCTGGAAATTAATTCCATTATTTTTTATGGTGCCTAATTTTGACTTGGCACATGACCCTTAAATTGAAAACTAAATACTGTACTTACATGACTTTGTTGAAAATAAGCTCAATGGATTTCCCATGCCCAAATCTCATCCATCCAGTCATTGACTAGACCCAGTTATCCTTTGATTTTGCAGGGTCATAGAATTGCATTAATAAAACAGAGTGTTGACTTGGTTATACAAGTTTCTCTTGTTTTATGTAAGTTTGCAATATCCCATTTATACAGGTAATCCCACATGTGTGATATACATATGCAGTATCCAACTGGTTCAGTTTGCAAAATGCACTGAAGATTATTATGATGTGAAATTAAGTAGTGTTGGCTTGATTGGGCTTAGTATACCTGCCATGGGACATAAACAAATCTACTGCATAAAGCCAGGTATACCTATGCCACATTACACTGCTGAAACTAACTTAAACCATATTAAAGTAGTATAAACTAATACTGTTCTTTTTAATAACAATGCACTTAATATTCTTTCTTTCGTAACATCTACAGTTATTTTTTTTTATCTGTATTATACTGAATACATTCAAACAACTCCTGGAACAAGATCTCTTTCAAGGGCCCTATACTACTGTAATGTTATATAATTATGTATATACAGTATAGTGATATACAGTGGTACCCCGGTTTACGATGGTCTCCAAACTCGCCCTTTTATGTAAGTTTATTTTTTTTAATGCTTTTGTAAGTGTATTTTTGGGGGTCTAAAAGGACTAGTCTATTTTACATTATTCCTTATGGGGATAAATTCGTTTGGTAATGGCACTTGAACAGCATTCTGAAACGAAAAAATATCGTTAACTAGGGTACCACTGTATTTAGGAGACAAAAATATAACAAACATTATTTTTTTAAATCATACTTTAAGCCATACATCTTAAATAAGCAATGAACTTTTTGTTCTTAAATTTGCTGTTGCTGTTTCTGTTTCTCCTGGGTAGAAACATAAAATAATATTAATAATATTAATAAAAAATGATAAATTCAGTTGCAAAGGGTTTCATTTTTTGTATCAGATTTATAGTGGATCATTGATTATCTGGACTCTTCAGGACAGAAGGTGTACATATTTTCAACAACACCTGATGATCGTGTTTCTTTTATGGTCTCTTTGTTTTTCTCATTCCTTTTTCCAATTGAGCAAGGCCACCAGATAATGTTGAAAGCTGAATAACTAATTACCAGAGAATTGGTGATTTATTGTAATACAGTGGACCCCCGGTTTTCGTGATTTTTTCGTTCCAAAATGCTGTTCAAGTGCCATTACCAAACGAATTTATTCCCATAAGGAATAATGTAAATTAGACTAGTCCTTTTAGACCCCCAAAAATTTACTTACAAAAGCACTTACAAAAATACACTCACATAATTGTTCGAGTTTGGAGCATAACAAACATCGGGGGTCCACTGTATTTTCATATGCAGCGAGGATGTACAGTTAAGAGGGGTCACTTTCAGTCTGGTGTCTACATACTTCTGGCAAGAGATCTACTGTGTTGAGATAGTTATGATGAATGTGTTTCCTTCTTGATAGCAAGTGGTTGATGTGGTAATTTTATCCCCTTCAGATTTGTTACAGTGTATAACCGACATTGGAAAGATGGGAGGAAATGCATTCACGCCTCTGAACAGGTTCTCTGATCTCAGTGATGAGCAACAGATGGCAAATGCTGAAAATCATCCAGCTTTTGGCTTCAAGTGTGACCTCATCAGACTCATTGCCAGCCTGGTATACAGGCACAAAGCTAATCAAGATCAGGTAAGATCATATGAAGAGACTGCACTTACTCATGGGCAGGGTGAAACATATGGCCAAATCTCCTAACATCTGCTAACCTTCTTTCCTAGCAGTAAATAATTACAGTACCTAGTAGTTAGTCAACTATTGTGCCAGAAATGCTCTGCATCACTATGGGCTTCCTGCATGCACAACCAAATGTCACCCATCTCTGTACAAATATTGTATCATGCTGAAGTAAATCTTTATCTTTGTCTATATGTTGCTGGAAGACCTAGAGAGGACCCTAGTTGAAATATGTCACACTGCTGGGTTATTCTGGGTAATTAACCCACCAAGATTTATAATCCAAATTGTCTTCTTTTTGTGTCAGCTAAATTTACACCATGATGTAAGCAAAAATCACTTATTAATTACAGTGGACCCCCGAGTTTCGTAAGCCCCGGAAATCGTACATTTATGTAAGTATAATATTGTAAGTGCTTGTGGAAAAGTATTTTTGGGGGTCTGAAATAGACTAACCTAGTGACATTTTTCTTAAGGGGTAAATTCGTTTGGTAATGGCACTTGAGCAGACTTCAGGAGTGAAGTTTTTACGAAACTCGGGGGTCCACTGTATATGATACAGTGGACCCTCGCTATTCGAACACTCCAAAACTCACCCTTTTATGTAAGTTTATTATTGTAAGTGCTTTTATAAGTGTATTTTTGGGGGTCTGAAATGGACTAATCTAATTACATCATTCCTTATGGGAATAAATTTGTTTGGTAACAGCACTTGAACAGCATTCTGGAATGAGGGTGAGTTTTGGAGTGTTCGAATAGCGAGGGTCCACTGTATATATATATGATCCAATTCATACATATACGGTTTACAGTACGTATTTGTATATTTTTAGGTCCGAGAGATTGGCGGTATACTTCTATTGTTGGAAAGCTCGCAGTTTGACGCAAGGAATCCATTAATAAAGGAGGTTTCAATCTTTGCTGTGCGTAATCTTCTGGAGGGCAATCTAGAGAATCAGCACTTGGTTAAAGGTTTAAAATTAGAGGGCATTGCAGAAAATCCAGGATTACAGGATCTTGGGCTGGAGGCAGTATGTGAAGGAGATCGGATCAGACTAGTACAAAGATCCAACTCTCCTCTCCTTGATGAAGATGTGGAGCTCTGATCCACATTTCAACATCATCTGGAGCAAGATGATCTGGATGCAAGTAACATTGCACTTTAACCTTTCTTACTGCAATAGTATGTTCTGGGTTGTTAATGAAATATGGAATGCATATAATTTGTATTATAACTTGTATTCCTCTAGCCAATAACTGATAGTGAATATATAAACTTATTATTTAATAAGCTTCAAAGTTTATTACCAGCAGACTTTCAAGAGTCCCATAATGTATTCTGCTGAAACTGTGGTACTACATTGAACTCCTAGATAATACATAAAGTCTTCAATTAGCCAATTAAAGATTTACAATACTGGGTTGCAGTACAAATCTGAATGAGCAATGCAGTAGGCTTACTGGCCCATGATAGGCATGGGCCAGTTAGATATGAAGTTAGATATGAAGGCCATATTGTGTTTATTTTATAGTACTGTCCTTCCAATCGTGTGCTTGTTGATGATTTGAGCTGTGGAAGTGGGAAGTACAGTGCCTGTACTCAGAAGGATGGATGGGGACATTGCCATCTGATGAGCCATTTGAATGTGACATTCTGTCACTTCTGGCAAGACAGCTATTGAATGAATGATGGTGAATGTTCCTTTCTCTGGGTCACCTTACTTTGGTGTGAAGCTGACTATGCAGTAAAACAAAAATATTGACTAGCAACCTAAAGTCATCACAAGCTTTGCTTTATGCATGTGAGCTATTCAGAAAGTTTATAGTCTATCGAATCACATTTCTTGTTACAAGGAGCAAAATAATAACATGGTGTCTTTACCACAAAATGATCTCCAGTTTAATATAAAATGTGTAGATTACAGAACACTACTAAAGTAAACTTACATAACAGAACTAACAGGAGGGATTTTTCACATGGCCATTAAATCAGAACAATGTTAAAAAATAGCAGAAAAAGCACTATAGTGCTGTACTGTATACCTAATATAGTAATGTACACAATTTATAGATGTACTGCAATTAATTAACATTGAACATAAGCTAATTAAAAGTACAATTTATCCAGCTGATTTTTTTTCTGTTACTGTATTTCAGCAGTTCATTATATTCAGGGTTTACTATATACTAAATGTACTTACCTATTTGTGATTACTGGGGTCAAATCTTTGCTCCTGGCCCTGTGCAATGAGTCGTTGCCTCTAGAAATGGAAAAGTTTGTCAATTGTAATTTATTTATAATAATTGTAAATGATTCATAATCATCTTCTTTTATTTTCTATCACTCAACAGTGAAGCCCAAAACTCATAATTATTGAAAGTACAGCACAGCAAAATGTCAAGACAGCTCATGAAGGAACAATGGACAATGTGTTTCCTTCTTTAGGTTAGAAGGACCCCAATGGAAATAAAGTCACTTTGTCTGACTTTTTTTGGCGGGTTATCCTGTGTAATTTACACTATGTATGATGATTATATGTACTTATGTGTACTTGTGCCTAAATAAACTTACTTACCCTGCCTTGCTGAGAAATGGCCAATGTGGTAAAAAATTAAGTACAATACATACATACATTCATTTAGTTGGACAAATCTCCAATACTGTATAATAAATCTTATGATGAACTTCATGTTAACTAATATTAATACAGTGGTACCCCGAGTTTCGGCCATAATTCGTTCCAGAAGGCTGTTTGAGTGCCGTTACCGAACGAATTTGTTCCCATAAGGAATAATGTAAATTAGATTAGTCCGTTTCAAACCCCCAAAAATACACTTATAATAATACACTTACATAATTGTTCGAGTTAGGAGCTGTACGAAACTCGGGGTACCACTATTCCTGACACATTGTTCATTTAATTAAAAAGTAAAAGAAGTTTGAGTTTTGAGTCTGATAAAGAATTTTCCTTACCGGACATCCCAAAATACATATAGCAAATACTCTAGAAAAAATTATGTTGCTGTTTTCTAACAAAAATTTCAAACAGGTGCAATGTGATGCATTTAAATAAAACTATTAATACGTAGTATATCATATCAGGAGACAACCTTGAAATCTGATTCCTCAGGTGCTGCACACCTCCTACAGGTTTAGAGCTCTCCCATGAACAGAATAATAATCAAGAGACATGTTCCTGTTTCCTGGTCAACAAACACAGTCTCAGCATCTTGGGAAAATGGGAGTGATACTATTTGGATAGAAATGTAAACTAAAGTGGATATTTTTGTGGAAATAAGTAGCGAGATGAATAAGGGAGACAAACAGGCAAGTTTCCTAACATCTTTCCCTCAAGGGAAAGGGGCTTTTGCATTAAGGAACTGGAGTTCCTGTCCTGTTCCTTGGATTGAACTTGAATGCTTCTTGTTCCCCAGGCACTATACAGCCTCTATGGATTTAGCACTTCTCCCTGATTAAAAACAATCAAAATAAAATCCCAATGCCCTGATAATGCAGCTATTTCCATGGCAGCAAATAGATAAACTACCTAGAAGTTAGACGACATTGTTGATTCATCTAGCAGCACTAATTAGTTATAATTATAATAATAACAGCACCAATGCTGTAACCACTCAGCCTCAGATCTCCATGGGGAAGTGGAACAGAATTCTTCCTCCGTAAGCCATGTCTGTCATAAGAGGCAACTAAAATGCTGGGAGCAAGGGGCTAGTAACCCCTTCTCCTGTATACATTACTGAAGTTAAAAACAGAAACTTTTGTTTTTCTTTTTGGGTCACCCTGCCTCGGTGGGATACAGCCGGTTTGTTGAAAGAAGAAGAATTGGCAAATTAAATTTGCATAGCTCAAAGTCAAAAGCAAGCTTTCCTTTGATGAAGCACACCATGACAATGTCGTCATAAGATTTTTTCTCCTACATTCAGGTTATTTGTGTATATTTTCAACAATCTCAGCAAAATTTTAAATTGGCACCTATGCAGTCTAAACTTACAGGGTGTCATTTTTTTATGGAATGCATCAATGTTAATATTTTAAATAAAAAGTAGAGAACTTCAACTTAATTACAGTATGTAGCTGCTTAGAGATTTCTGTTAAAGTTATGCCTCTGTATTCAGGTTTAATATTACAGAAAATGTGATAATTTGCTGGGAGGCTGAAAGTTTTTATTTAGGTTATGATAATAATAATAATAACTTCATTTAGTAAAAGTACATGTACGTACAAGGTATACAGGCCTAGCTGACATCAATGACATACTACTGTATAGAAAGCCACTTGTTATGCAGAGCATTTCGGGCAAATTAGGTCAGTCCCAGGATGCGACCCACACCAGTCAACTAACTCCCAGGTACCCATTTTACTGATGGGTGAACATAGACAACTGGTGTAAAGAAATACGCCCAATGTTTCTACTCTCACTGGGAATCGAACCCAGACCCTCGCCGTGTGAAGCAAGAGCTTTAGCCACCAGGCCATGGGGCACCATGAGAGTGAGCAAACAAGTGGTTATAGGGGGCAGTCATAGCTCCTGGCCCTGCCTCTTCACTGGTCACTACTAGGTCTACTCTCTCCCTGCTCCATGAGCTTTATCATATCTTCTGAAAGCTATGTATGGATTCTGCCTCCACTACATCACTCTCCAGGTTCCACTTCCTGACAACTCTGACTGAAGAAATACTTCCTAACTTCCCTGTGACTCATCTGAGTCTTCAACTTCCTGTTGTGTCCCCTTGTTGCTGTGTCACATATCTGAAACATCCTGTCCCTATCCATCTTGCCAATTCCTTCCTGTATTTTATGTTGTTATGTCCCTCATGTCCTCCAGTGTCGCCAGGTTGAGTTCCCTTAACCTCTCCTCGTATGACAAACCCCTCATCTCTGGGACTAGTCTTGTTGCAAACCTTTACACTTTCTCTAATTTTCTGACGTGTTTGACCAGATGTCATTCCATACCGGTACTGCATACTCCAATATGTCATTCACAACACTGTACAGTGTAGTGTCGTGAATGACTCCTTACTTAGATGTCAGATGTGCTCGGTATGATGCTCGGCCCAAGATCCTTTTCCTTGAGTGAGCTTTGCAGCCTTTGACCTTTTAGGCTGTGCTCAGTTTTCGGTCTTTGTCCTTTTCCAAGCTTCATAACTTTGCACTTGGTGTTAAACCCCAGGAGTCATTTGTCGGACCAGGCTTATGGCCTGTCAACTCTTGTAAGCTTACCTGAGCCTCATCCCCTTGTATTCTCCTCATTAACTTCACATCGTCTGCGAACAGAGACACCTCTGAATTTATCCCTTCCGTCATATTCACATATACCAGAAATAGCACCAGACTTAGGACTGACCCTTGTGGAACCCCACTCGACACGTGTACCCACTCTGACACCTCATCACTTACCAACACACGTAGTTTCCTTCCGTCAGATATTACCTGATTTATTGCAATACTACTTTCCCTCCTATTCCTGCTTGCTGCTCTAGCTTTTCAACCAGTCTCTTGTGTGGTTCTGTGTCAGAAGCCTTCTTACACTCTAAAAAAAATGCAGTCTACCCATCCCTCCTGTCTTACTTCTGTTACCTTGTCGTAGAACTCCAGTAGGTTTGTGATGCAGGATTTTCCTACCTTGAAGCCGTGCTGGTTATGTATAAGCCCGTTCCTTTCTAGGTGCTCCACCATTCTTCTGATAATCTTATCCATAACTTTATATACTATACATGTCAGCAACACTGGTCTGTAGTTTAGTGCTGCCTGTCTCCTTAAAAATCAGGACTGTTTGCTGTTTTCCACACCTCAGGCAGTTGACCTGTTTCGACAGATTTATTGAAGATTGTTGTTAGTGACACACACAGTGCATCTGCTCCCTTTCTCAGGACCCAAGGAGAGATATTATCTGGGCCCACCGTATTCGAGGTAGTATCTAGTTTCCCTAGCAGTTTTTTCACCTACTCGGTTGTGTGCAGTGTGTCCAACATTTGCTGGTGCACCCTATCACTTCGGTTTGCTGGAAGCCTCTGTCCACTGTGAATACCTCATTGAATAGTGAGCTGAGCTCCTCACATACTTCCTGGTCATTCCCTGCGAGCTTCCCTTCCTTCCTCATCCTGATTACCTGGTCCTTGACCAGGTAATCCTTTTGATGTGGCTATATAACAACTTTAGGTCAGATTTGGTTTTTGATGCTATGTCATTCTCGTATTGCTGATGGGCTTCTCTCCTTATCCATGCATATTAATTTCTGGCTCTTCGACTCAACGTAAGTAAGTAAATTTACTTACATGATTCATTACCTTTGTAACTTGTGAGTTCATTACCTTTGTAACTTGCTCAGCTATCAAAACTTTGGGGCCCAGTCCCTGGACCCATTATGTACCTCTGTAATCTTTTGACTACCGCCCACAGGATGGGTATAGGGTGCATAATAAAGATAACAAACTGAAACTTTGACTCGACTCCTTGTTTTCCCGAGTCCAGGCCTTCAATACTTTTTCCATACTCTAGCACACTTGGCTCTGGCCTCTCCACACCTCCGGGTAAACCATGGGCTCTGGTCTTTCCGTTGTTTCTGTTGCCCCTTGGCACGAATCTGTCCTCTGCCTCCCTGTACTTTATGGTCACGTTAGTTACCATTTTGTCCTAGGCACATGTCGATTAGACACTAGGCCTGTTGTATATATATATATATATATAGTGTGTGTGTGTGTGTGTGTGTGTGTAAGGAAACACTTCGAAATGTTTCCACAGCTGTCTATCTTAAATATTCATGTATCACAGCTATCTATCTTAAACATTCATGTACCACAGCTGTCTATTTCCCCAATGGAAATCTGTCACTCTGTCTGACTTTTTTGGGTTATCCTAGGTTCTCTACACATATGCTGCTATGTATGATAATGTATGTAAATGTATTTGTGTATACCTGAATAAATTTACTTACTTACTTACTTGTACCACAGTTATCATAAACATTCTTGTACCACACATGCGTATTAAGACTTTTATATAAGACTTATTACATGTCTTAAGACTTTCATCAGTGACCTTCTGAGGTCACACCATCAACCACCTGACCTTTGGTGTCCTATCAGTGACCTTCCCAAGGTCACAGCAAGAATTAACAACTTTGCACTTCAAAAAATCACAAACTTAGATGACCATTTTTGACAAACTTAGATGACCATTTAGAAGCACTAAGGATGGGAGGCCGGGGGGGGACGTATGGCCCTTCAAAAAAATTAGAGAACATTTTGAAGGCAGGCTGTTAAGTTTCAAGCCTGTCGACTGCACGAGAGTCATTAAGGTCTCATGACCTTCGACGAACATACGAACGCACTGTTGAACGTATGAACGAACGTACTGACGAACAAATGAATATATTAACGAATGTGTGAACGAAATGATAAGAAGTTAAAAAGTAGCAATAACCGTCAGAGAGAGAGATTATGCTCCACTTTCTTGGACTGCCCTTCGTCTCATGTGAGACTTCTTAACAGAATAGAGAACAGAGCAAGACGCCTCATCTCTCGCCTGGACAGATCTGTTATTTCAGCAGAGTCTTCAACACATGTGGGCGGCCTTACTGTTATGTACAAGGCCAACATTGTCAAAGTACCACACTTGACTCCACTCAGAGGACAGCGAGAAGTGAGTTTTACACCACAAGACGGGCAGCAAGCAGCACCTTCACTCTGGCTGTAACCTCCAGAACATCACTTCATCTGAGATCATTTATCCCCAGGATGACTCCAGTCTGAAACATGTTCGTACAGCATAATGATATTAACGAAATAAAGACAGTTTGTAGATGAATGGTTCAGAGAACCGACAAGTTATAAATTAGACACATATGCAACAGTTGGGTATCTTTATTGAGGAAACGTTTCGCCACACAGTGGCTTCATCAGTCCAATACAAAGTAGAAAGGTGTAAGGAGAGGAGGAGTTTGAGGTTATCAGTCCCTCGGCCTGGAGTCGATGTGTTCAGTCCATCAATCTTGTTAGAAGTGTAGCACAAGGCCGTAGAGGTGGCTTATATGCTGTAATCAGGTGAGGTGAAGCAGGAGGAGGCGGGGTCATAGTAGTACCATCCACTATTCTAAGTAGGTCTTCGTCCAAAGGTTGGACAAGTGTAGAAGAATTCGTTTGTATCAAGATCCCAAGCTGTTGCTGTGTCAGACAGGATGTAGATGAATGGTTCAGAGAACCGACAAGTTATAAATTAGACACATATGCAACAGTTGGGTATCTTTATTGAGGAAACGTTTCGCCACACAGTGGCTTCATCAGTCCCAAAACAAAGTAGAAAGGTGTGGATGGTACTACTATGACCCCGCCTCCTCCTGCTTCACCTCACCTGATTACAGCATATAAGCCACCTCTACGGCCTTGTGCTACACTCTAACAAGTGATGGACTGACCATCGACTCAGGCGAGGACTGATAACTCAAACTCCTCTCTCCTACACCTTTCTACTGTATTGGACTGATGAGCCACTGTGTGGCGAAATTTCCTCAATAAAGATACCCAACTGTTGCATATGTGTCTAATTTATAAATAAAGACAGTTGACTGAATAAAACTGCTGGCCCACAGATGGCTCCAACTTCATCCTGATGTAGGTAACAGCTCTTAGTTTGTAAATAAAGTTAAGAACCTTAACCTAACCTTGTACAACTCTGTGTAAAAAGAGAGAGAGAGAGAGAGAGAGAGAGGAGAGAGAGAGAGAGAGAGAGAGAGAGATGGATTTTTTTATATATATTAGAAGTGAATTAGTTAAACTGTGTAAGCTGACCCACCATCACTCCACAGTTTAAAAACCCCAATGGCTAACCTGCCTCTTAGAAATCAGGTCAAGCATTCACGGCTAGCTAGTAGAGGAGGGCAGAGCGAGCCCTTTGATGAGTGCCGTCCAGCCTTCCCCTCCCCTCCCCTCCCTCCCCCACATACAGGTAATTACCTGTTACGCGGGAAATACCTGTACAAGCACGGCACGCGCGTCGGGGAGCTCGTCGGAAGTCACGCGACGCGGAGCGACCCCCGACGCCTTGTATCGATTTCCGGGCGTTAAGTACGTTCCGTGATACCTGGCAGACGGGGGTTCACCGTCTGTGGAACCTCCAGCCGGGAGAGAGAGAGAGAGAGAGAGAGGGGTTCACCGTCAAGGCTAAGGGACTGACCACCTGTCGAGGCTAAGGGACTGACCACCTCTCACGGCTAAGGGACTGACCACCTATCACGGCTAAGGGACCGACCACCTATCACGACTAAGGGACTGACCACCTATCAAGGTTAAGGGACTAACCACCTCAAAATTACATCTCTGACAAAGCTTTTGTTTACACAAAGTGCAAGCTTCCAACTCCGGCCCTGTGTGAAGCAGGCCGTGTACCCAGGTCCAAATCAAGTTGGTCATGAGCCAGGTTTCGTAAACCTCGACACCGAAATGTTAGAATGAGGAATTTCCTGTGTACAGACGACATGTCCATCACCACGAGTGCGTTACGCGTGTCAGTAAACAGAGCGATGCAAGATGTGAGAAACTGCAGCTCTGGACGTCTCATAACGAAGCCGGAGTCGGAAGCCGACATCTAGAGGAGCCGCCGAGTCAAATGAACCCAGGAATCAACACCGTGGATATTACTTGTTAATAATAATAATAATAATAATAATAATAATAATAATAATAATAATAATAATAATAATAATAATAATAATAATAATAATAATAATCTTTATATCTACAAGTACATAATACAACTTATAAAGACCATACCTGACATCAATGACATACTGCTATATATAAAGCCCCTTGTTATGGAGAGCATTTCGGGCAAATTAGGTTAATTTTGTCCCCCAGGATGCGACCACACCAGTCTACTAACACCCAGGTACCTATTTTTCTGCTAGGTGAGCATGGGCAGCAGGTGTCTTAGGGAAACACACCTCAATGTTTCCACCCGTACCGGGGATCGAATCCCGGACTTCAGTGTGTGAGCTGAGTGCTCTACCAGTCGAGCTACTTATTTTTATCATTATGCATGATACATTAGACACATGTGCAACACTTGTGTATCTTTATTAAGGAAACGTTTCGCCACACAGTGGCTTCATCAGTCCTATACAAAGAATGGTGAAGAACAAGAAGAGTTTTAGGTAATCAGTCCCTCAGCCTGGAGTCGATGTAATCAATCCATTAAGATTGATGGACTGATTACCTAAAACTCTGACCTTCGCTATTTTTTTTTGTATAGGACTTATGAAGCCACTGTGTGGGCGAAACGTCTCGGAATAAAGATACCTAACTGTTGTACATGTGTCTTACTTATCAACTCTTAGGTGGATAATCAAGAGACTCTAAGGGAGGGTGCAGCTCTAATTCTTTGAATCAAGTTTGTATACATGTGGCGCGGTTGATCCATTACCGTCCTTGTCATCTGCCGTGTGTCAGCGACTCTGTGTATGTTACATCACTTCTCCTGACGTCTGTGTACGACTCACCACCCACAACAGTCACAGTTTTACCTTCTCTTGAAAGTCTAAATGAATCTCCTACGCCTTGGCTTTCCCAAGAACATTATTTCTGCCTAACCTTGAGAATATAGGTTGAATTTGAGAAGGACCTGCCAAGTAGGCCTACTGTAGTGTTTCTCAATTCTTATGTCAGACAAAAATGAAAAAAAAGGCACAATAGCATGACTGGAACAATACACATATAACCCGCATATACAAGTCACAGTGTGACTTGTATATGGTCAAGTCAGAGCGAAACGTCGTGGTGAGCGTCTCTTTTTTATGTGCGGGTTATTTATGTGTGTTACACATAATATTTATGTGTCCGCACTTTTCATATGTATTCACAGCGCAGTAATGTACAGGCATCTGGCTCAGCGCCCCTGGCTTATAACCCAACGACTTGGGTTCAGTTCCCGAGCGTGTGGAGACGTTAGGTACTTTACTCACACCTGTTGTCCCTGTTCACCTAGCATTAAGTAGGTACCTGGGTGGCATCCTGGGGAAGAGGACCAAAGGCCAACAGAGGAAATAAGCCACGCTGCCTGGCTTTGTTCTGTTATCCTGGGTTACTTATCTTCTGGGTGAATAATGTGAATAAAATCATTGTCTACATGTCATAAGCCAGGCTTTAAAATAAGCTGAGGTAAGATAACAGCTCCCAGTCTGTAAATAAGCTGAGG
Source organism: Cherax destructor (assembly GCA_009830355.1). NCBI lineage: Eukaryota > Metazoa > Arthropoda > Malacostraca > Decapoda > Parastacidae > Cherax > Cherax destructor. The sequence goes on from WNWK01003173.1 coordinate 68,953, forward strand.
TAAGATAACAGCTCCCAGCCTGTAAATAAGCTGAGGTAAGATAACAGCTCCAAGTCTGTAAATAAGCTGAGGTAAGATAACAGCTCCCAGTCTGTAAATAAGATGAGGTAAGATATCAGCTCCAAGTCTGTAAATAAGATGAGGTAAGATAACAGCTCCCAGTCTGTAAATAAGCTGAGGTAAGATATCAGCTCCCAGCCTGTAAATAAGCTGAGGTAAGATAACAGCTCCCAGTCTGTAAATAAGCTGAAGTAAGATAACAGCTCCCAGCCTGTAAATAAGCTGAGGTAAGATAACAGCTCCCAGCCTGTAAATAAGCTGAGGTAAGATATCAGCTCCCAGCCTGTAAATAAGATGAGGTAAGATAACAGCTCCCAGCCTGTAAATAAGCTGAGGTAAGATAACAGCTCCCAGCCTGTAAATAAGCTGAGGTAAGATAACAGCTTCCAGCCTGTAAATAAGATGAGGTAAGATAACAGCTCCCAGCCTGTAAATAAGCTGAGGTAAGATAACAGCTCCCAGCCTGTAAATAAGATGAGGTAAGATAACAGCTCCCAGCCTGTAAATAAGCTGAGGTAAGATAACAGCTCCCAGCCTGTAAATAAGATGAGGTAAGATAACAGCTCCAGCTGTAAATAAGTGAGGTAAGATAACAGCTCCCAGCCTGTAAATAAGCTGAGGTAAGATATCAGCTCCCAGCCTGTAAATAAGATGATGTAAGATAACAGCTCCCAGCCTGTAAATAAGCTGAGGTAAGATAACAGCTCCCAGCCTGTAAATAAGCTGAGGTAAGATAACAGCTCCCAGTCTGTAAATAAGCTGAGGTAAGATAACAGCTCCCAGCCTGTAAATAAGCTGAGGTAAGATAACAGCTCCCAGCCTGTAAATAAGAAGAGGTAAGATAACAGCTTCCAGCCTGTAAATAAGATGAGGTAAGATAACAGCTCCCAGCCTGTAAATAAGCTGAGGTAAGATAACAGCTCCCAGTCTGTAAATAAGATGAGGTAAGATAACAGCTCCCAGCCTGTAAATAAGCTGAGGTAAGATAACAGCTCCCAGCCTGTAAATAAGCTGAGGTAAGATAACAGCTTCCAGCCTGTAAATAAGATGAGGTAAGATAACAGCTCCCAGCCTGTAAATAAGCTGAGGTAAGATAACAGCTCCCAGCCTGTAAATAAGATGAGGTAAGATAACAGCTCCAGCCTGTAAATAAGATGAGGTAAGATAACAGCTCCCAGCCTGTAAATAAGATGAGGTAAGATAACAGCTCCCAGCCTGTAAATAAGATGAGGTAAGATAACAGCTCCCAGCCTGTAAATAAGCTGAGGTAAGATAACAGCTCCCAGCCTGTAAATAAGATGAGGTAAGATAACAGCTCCCAGCCTGTAAATAAGCTGAGGTAAGATACAGCTCCAGCCTGTAAATAAGCTGAGGTAAGATAACAGCTCCCAGCCTGTAAATAAGATGAGGTAAGATAACAGCTCCCAGCCTGTAAATAAGCTGAGGTAAGATAACAGCTCCCAGCCTGTAAATAAGATGAGGTAAGATAACAGCTCCCAGCCTGTAAATAAGATGAGGTAAGATACAGCTCCCAGCCTGTAAATAAGCTGAGGTAAGATAACAGCTCCCAGCCTGTAAATAAGATGAGGTAAGATAACAGCTTCCAGCCTGTAAATAAGATGAGGTAAGATAACAGCTCCCAGCCTGTAAATAAGATGAGGTAAGATAACAGCTTCCAGCCTGTAAATAAGATGAGGTAAGATAACAGCTTCCAGCCTGTAAATAAGATGAGGTAAGATAACAGCTCCCAGCCTGTAAATAAGATGAGGTAAGATAACAGCTCCCAGCCTGTAAATAAGATGAGGTAAGATAACAGCTCCCAGCCTGTAAATAAGATGAGGTAAGATAACAGCTTCCAGCCTGTAAATAAGATGAGGTAAGATAACAGCTCCCAGCCTGTAAATAAGATGAGGTAAGATAACAGCTCCCAGCCTGTAAATAAGATGAGGTAAGATAACAGCTCCAGCCTGTAAATAAGATGAGGTAAGATAACAGCTCCCAGCCTGTAAATAAGATGAGGTAAGATAACAGCTCCCAGCCTGTAAATAAGATGAGGTAAGATAACAGCTTCCAGCCTGTAAATAAGATGAGGTAAGATAACAGCTCCCAGCCTGTAAATAAGTGAGGTAAGATAACAGCTCCAGCCTGTAAATAAGATGAGGTAAGATAACAGCTTCCAGCCTGTAAATAAGATGAGGTAAGATAACAGCTCCCAGTCTGTAAATAAGATGAGGTAAGATAACAGCTCCCAGCCTGTAAATAAGATGAGGTAAGATAACAGCTTCCAGCCTGTAAATAAGATGAGGTAAGATAACAGCTTCCAGCCTGTAAATAAGATGAGGTAAGATAACAGCTCCCAGCCTGTAAATAAGATGAGGTAAGATAACAGCTCCCAGCCTGTAAATAAGATGAGGAAAGATAACAGCTCCCAGCCTGTAAATAAGATGAGGTAAGATAACAGCTTCCAGCCTGTATATAAGATGAGGTAAGATAACAGCTCCCAGCCTGTAAATAAGATGAGGTAAGATAACAGCTTCCAGCCTGTAAATAAGATGAGGTAAGATAACAGCTTCCAGCCTGTAAATATGATGAGGAAAGATAACAGCTCCCAGCCTGTAAATAAGATGAGGTAAGATAACAGCTTCCAGCCTGTAAATAAGATGAGGTAAGATAACAGCTTCCAGCCTGTAAATAAGATGAGGTAAGATAACAGCTCCCAGTCTGTAAATAAGATGAGGTAAGATAACAGCTCCCAGCCTGTAAATAAGATGAGGTAAGATAACAGCTCCCAGCCTGTAAATAAGATGAGGTAAGATAACAGCTTCCAGCCTGTAAATAAGATGAGGTAAGATAACAGCTCCCAGCCTGTAAATAAGCTGAGGTAAGATAACAGCTTCCAGCCTGTAAATAAGATGAGGTAAGATAACAGCTCCCAGCATGTAAATAAGATGAGGTAAGATAACAGCTCCCAGCCTGTAAATAAGATGAGGTAAGATATCAGCTCCCAGCCTGTAAATAAGATGAGGTAAGATAACACCTTCCAGCCTGTAAATAAGCTGAGGTAAGATATCAGCTCCCAGCCTGTAAATAAGCTGAGGTAAGATATCAGCTCCCAGCCTGTAAATAAGCTGAGGTAAGATATCAGCTCCCAGCCTGTAAATAAGCTGAGGTAAGATAACAGCTCCCAGCCTGTAAATAAGATGAGGTAAGATATCAGCTCCCAGCCTGTAAATAAGATGAGGTAAGATAACAGCTCCCAGCCTGTAAATAAGCTGAGGTAAGATATCAGCTCCCAGCCTGTAAATAAGCTGAGGTAAGATAACAGCTCCCAGCCTGTAAATAGTTTAAGTTAGGAAAGGTTTGTCAGGAAACAGGACAAGTGTTTCTTGACGTGAGTCTTACTTATATGATGACCCACAGCTGGCGCTTTTAGTCATCTGACCGAGGCCTTCCGCTGGCTTACCGGTCCATCTCTTTAAAAATTATGGTTATCATTATAACCATTTTTTGTGTATTATGGTAGCAGTGTGTCGACAAGTCATCACTCGGAATCCGCCACAAAATTTCACATTTCGTGAGGTTTAGGTCAACGCTAATATTGTTACGTTATAGACAGAACTTAGATCAAAATATTATAGACAAATAACCCGTAAGCTCCTCTCCCCTATGTGTGAGTTATTTGTCACAAATATTACACTTGGTGCACAACACACACACAGATGGGTAAGACATCTGTAACAATTAAGGCAATGAACATTTCAAAATGACCTACTGTACTGTCTGCAGTGTTACAGTCTCTGGTACTCTCCTGCTGTACTGTCTGCAGTGTTACAGTCTCTGGTACTCTTCTGCTATACTGTCTGCAGTGTTACAGTCTCTGGTACTCTCCTGCTGTACTGTCTGCAGTGTTACAGTCTCTGGTACTCTCCTGCTGTACTGTCTGCAGTGTTACAGTCTCTGGTACTCTCCTGCTGTACTGTCTGCAGTGTTACAGTCTCTGGTACTCTCCTGCTGTACTGTCCCCAGTGTTACAGTCTCTGGTACTCTCCTGCTGTACTGTCTGCAGTGTTACAGTCTCTGGTACTCTCCTGCTGTACTGTCTGCAGTGTTACAGTCTCTGGTACTCTCCTGCTGTACTGTCTGCAGTGTTACAGTCTCTGGTACTCTCCTGCTGTACTGTCTGCAGTGTTATAGTCTCTGGTACTCTCCTGCTGTACTGTCTGCAGTGTTACAGTCTCTGGTACTCTCCTGCTATACTGTCTGCAGTGTTACAGTCTCTGGTACTCTCTGCTGTACTGTCTGCAGTGTTACAGTCTCTGGTACTCTCCTGCTGTACTGTCCCCAGTGTTACAGTCTCTGGTACTCTCCTGCTGTACTGTCTGCAGTGTTACAGTCTCTGGTACTCTCCTGCTGTACTGTCTGCAGTGTTACAGTCTCTGGTACTCTCCTGCTGTACTGTCTGCAGTGTTATAGTCTCTGGTACTCTCCTGTTGTACTGTCTGCAGTGTTACAGTCTCTGGTACTCTCCTGCTGTACTGTCTGCAGTGTTACAGTCTCTGGTACTCTCCTGCTGTACTGTCCCCAGTGTTACAGTCTCTGGTACTCTCCTGCTGTACTGTCCCCAGTGTTACAGTCTCTGGTACTCTCCTGCTGTACTGTCTGCAGTGTTACAGTCTCTGGTACTCTCCTGCTGTACTGTCCCCAGTGTTACAGTCTCTGGTACTCTCCTGCTGTACTGTCTGCAGTGTTACAGTCTCTGGTACTCTCCTGCTGTACTGTCTGCAGTGTTACAGTCTCTGGTACTCTCCTGCTGTACTGTCTGCAGTGTTACAGTCTCTGGTACTCTCCTGCTGTACTGTCTACAGTGTTATAGTCTCTGGTACTCTCCTGCTGTACTGTCTGCAGTGTTACAGTCTCTGGTACTCTCCTGCTGTACTGTCTGCAGTGTTACAGTCTCTGGTACTCTCCTGCTGTACTGTCTGCAGTGTTACAGTCTCTGGTACTCTCCTGCTGTACTGTCCCCAGTGTTACAGTCTCTGGTACTCTCCTGCTGTACTGTCTACAGTGTTACAGTCTCTGGTACTCTCCTGCTGTACTGTCCCCAGTGTTACAGTCTCTGGTACTCTCCTGCTGTACTGTCCCCAGTATTACAGTCTCTGGTACTCTCCTGCTGTACTTTCTGCAGTGTTACAGTCTCTGGTACTCTCCTGCTGTACTGTCTGCAGTGTTACAGTCTCTGGTACTCTCCTGCTGTACTGTCTGCAGTGTTACAGTCTCTTGTACTCACCTGCTGTACTGTCTGCAGTGTTGCAGTCTCTGGTACTCACCTGCTGTACTGTCCCCAGTGTTACAGTCTCTGGTACTCTCCTGCTGTACTGTCTGCAGTGTTACAGTCTCTGGTACTCTCCTGCTGTACTGTCCCCAGTGTTATAGTCTCTGGTACTCTCCTGCTGTACTGTCTGCAGTGTTACAGTCTCTGGTACTCTCCTGCTGTACTGTCTGCAGTGTTACAGTCTCTGGTACTCTCCTGCTGTACTGTCTGCAGTGTTACAGTCTCTGGTACTCTCCTGCTGTACTGTCCCCAGTGTTATAGTCTCTGGTACTCTCCTGCTGTACTGTCTGCAGTGTTACAGTCTCTGGTACTCTCCTGCTGTACTGTCTGCAGTGTTACAGTCTCTGGTACTCTCCTGCTGTACTGTCTGCAGTGTTACAGTCTCTGGTACTCTCCTGCTGTACTGTCTGCAGTGTTACAGTCTCTGGTACTCACCTGCTGTACTGTCTGCAGTGTTACAGTCTCTGGTACTCACCTGCTGTACTGTCCCCAGTGTTACAGTCTCTGGTACTCTCCTGCTGTACTGTCTGCAGTGTTACAGTCTCTGGTACTCTCCTGCTGTACTGTCCCCAGTGTTACAGTCTCTGGTACTCTCCTGCTGTACTGTCTGCAGTGTTACAGTCTCTGGTGCTCACCTGCTGTACTGTCTGCAGTGTTACAGTCTCTGGTACTCTCCTGCTGTACTGTCCCTAGTGTTACAGTCTCTGGTACTCTCCTGCTGTACTGTCTCCTGTGTTACAGTCTCTGGTACTCTCCTGCTGTACTGTCCCCAGTGTTACAGTGTCTGGTACTCTCCTGCTGTACTGTCTGCAGTGTTACAGTCTCTGGTACTCTCCTGCTGTACTGTATGCAGTGTTACAGTCTATGGTACTCTCCTGCTGTACTGTCCCCAGTGTTACAGTCTCTGGTACTCTCCTGCTGTACGGTCTGCAGTGTTACAGTCTCTGGTACTCTTCTGCTGTACTGTCTGCAGTGTTACAGTCTTTGGTACTCTCCTGCTGTACTGTCTGCAGTGTTACAGTCTCTGGTACTCTCCTGCTGTACTGTCTGCAGTGTTACAGTCTCTGGTACTCTCCTGCTGTACTGTCTGCAGTGTTACAGTCTTTGGTACTCACCTGCTGTACTGTCTGCAGTGTTACAGTCTCTGGTACTCTCCTGCTGTACTGTCTGCAGTGTTACAATCTCTGGTACTCTCCTGCTGTACTGTCTGCAGTGTTACAGTCTCTGGTACTCTCCTGATGTACTGTCTGCAGTGTTACAGTCTCTGGTACTCTCCTGCTGCACTGTCTGTAGTGTTACAGTCTCTGGTACTCTCCTGCTGTACTGTCTGCAGTGTTACAGTCTCTGGTACACCTGCTGTACTGTCTGCAGTGTTACAGTCTCTGGTACTCTCCTGCTGTACTGTCTGCAGTGTTAGTCTCTGGTACTCTCCTGCTGTACTGTCTGCAGTGTTAGTCTCTGGTACTCTCCTGCTGCACTGTCTGCAGTGTTAGTCTCTGGTACTCTCCTGCTGTACTGTCTGCAGTGTTAGTCTCTGGTACTCTCCTGCTGTACTGTCTGCAGTGTTAGTCTCTTGTACTCTCCTGCTGTACTGTCTGCAGTGTTAGTCTCTGGTACTCTCCTGCTGTACTGTCTGCAGTGTTAGTCTCTGGTACTCTCCTGCTGTACTGTCTGCAGTGTTAGTCTCTGGTACTCTCCTGCTGTACTGTCTGCAGTGTTAGTCTCTGGTACTCTCCTGCTGCACTGTCTGCAGTGTTAGTCTCTGGTACTCTCCTGCTGTACTGTCTGCAGTGTTAGTCTCTGGTACTCTCCTGCTGTACTGTCTGCAGTGTTAGTCTCTGGTACTCTCCTGCTGCACTGTCTGCAGTGTTAGTCTCTGGTACTCTCCTGCTGCACTGTCTGCAGTGTTAGTCTCTGGTACTCTCCTGCTGCACAGGTGAGAAGTATCCAGAGTGACTATTGTCACACCCTGCGTCATTATGTGCTGGAATGCGGTAGAATTAATCAATTCAGAGACAACTCACTCAGAAATGTTCAAGAAATGTCAAAGTATTCTATCCACAGTGATGTATCACCAATCATTCTGGAAAAATACCCTGACTTTGCCCACTGTAAATTACGCATTACCACTTAAACTTTTTTTCTGCATATGATCTACTAATTCATGTCTGCATAAATAATTCATTACGATTTTAACCACATATAAACATGTAAATAGTTCATTACCACTAACTTGTTCAGCTATCAGGACGTTGCAGGTCAGTCCCTGGACCCATTATGTACCTCTGTAATCTTTTGACTACCACCCACACCGTGGGTGCGAGGTGCATAATAAAGATATTAAACTAACAAAGTGTTGTACATGTGTCTTATTCACCAAAAATTATGATCCCCTCGAAGAAATGATCCATCAATATTGTATCAAGTCACTAATTTTGTGCCACCTGGGCAATTCTATACAACTGTGCCACAGGTGTCAACCATCACGTGTCCTCGACACCAACAACACGTGGCAACCCACAACACCACTGAAGTGAAGGAGAAGTTAAGGTTTATAACGACACAGATGCCACCAGGTATTTCAAACGGGAGGAGAATTAAATTAGACCTGTAGCTTTCCACAGCCATGTATGTGCTCGCATCCTGGAGCGACATGTCCAGTGGTACTGGCCACCTCATCTCGCATCCTGGAGCGACATGTCCAGTGGTACTGGCCACCTCATCTTTGAGTACTGATGACCGAGTGGGCGGGCTTCTCGCGAGGTGTGCTAAAGGATCAGGGGTTCGCTTCCCGGCCAGTCGCAGGATTTTTATTTGCTTAAATACCACTAAGGGATTCAGGGAAACCGGTTAGCCGGACGTTAGTCCTAGAGAGGCGAGGTACAGTGCCTGCACTCTAAAGGAGAGGTCTGGGACATTTGCTCTTTGAAGGAACATCTAATTGTCGTATCTGCGCGCCTCTGGCAAGACAGTGATAGAGCGAATGATGGTGAAAGTATTTCATTTTCGGGTCACCCTGTTTCGGTGGGAAACGGCCAGCGTGTAAATAATATATATATATATATATATATATATATATATATATATATATATATATATATATATATATATATATATATATATAAAAGAATCAATGATACGGAAATAAAGTCTATTCTTCCTGAATAACGTTCATTTCTTAATAAGGTTGGTGAATAATTGAGAGACTTGAGCAACACTTGGTAATAAAGATCCCCAAACGTTGCATAAGAGTTTTGATTATCAACCTGTCGGGTTTGTACGGTGCTTCCGGGGTGGAATTAGGATGAGTAGTTGTAAGTGTTATTGAGGAGCATCACCAGAACCTCGTGTTTATCTCTCAGATACAGTCATAGCAACGAGCTATGACAATATCATCAGAACCTCGTGTTTATCTCTCAGATACAGTCATAGCAACGAGCTATGACAATATCATCAGAACCTCGTGCTTATCTCTCAGATATTGTCATAGCTACGAGTATAATCCTACCTGGAGGGCATTCCGGGAATCAACGTCCCCGCGGCCCGGTCCATGACTAGGCCTCCTGGTGGATCAGGGCCTGATCAACCAGGCTGTTACTGCCGGCAGCACGTAGTCCAACGTACGAACCACAGCCCAGCTGATCCGTCATTGACTTTAGGTATCTGTCCAGCTCCCTCTTAAAGACAACCAGGGGTCTATTGGTAATTCCCCTTATGGCTGGTGGGAGACTTGAACAGTCTTGGGCCCCGGACACTTATTGTGTTTTCTCTTAGTGTACCAGTGGCGCCCCTACTTTTCACTGGGGGTATGTTGCATAGCCTGCCAAGTCTTTTGCTTTCGTAGGGAGTGATTTCTGTGTACAGGTCTCTCCAGGATCTTCCAGGTGTAGATTATGATATATCTCTCTCGCCTGCGCTCCAGTGAGTATAAGTCAAGTGCTTCCAGGCGTTCCCAGTAGTTAAGGTGTTTGATGGAACTTATATGTCATCAGCAGAACCTCGTGTTTATCTCTCAGATGCCGTCATAGCTATGAGTATCATCAGCAGAACCTCGTGTTTATCTCTCAGATATTGTCATAGCTACGAGCATCATCAGCAGAACCTCGTGTTTATCTCTCAGATATTGTCATAGCTACGAGCTACTAGACCTCGTGTTTATCTTCAGATAGTCCTATAGTATCATCACAGAACCTGTTATCTCTCAGATATTTTCATGCTGGCATCATCACAGCCTCGTGTTATCTCAGATATTGTCATGTACGCATCATAGAACCTCGTGTTTATCTCTCAGATATTGTCATAGCTATGAGTATCATCAGCAGAACCTCGTGTTTATCTCTCAGATATTGTCATAGCTACGAGCATCATCAGCAGAACCTCGTGTTTATCTCTCAGATATTGTCATAGCTACGAGCATCATCAGCAGAACCTCGTGTTTATCTCGCAGATATTGTCATAGCTACGGGAGGCGACAGCCAATCAGGAGGCCGTGTGGCCGTCTCGGCCCACACGCGATTGGGCAGCCGCAGGAGGTGGGAGTGGCCAGGAGGCAGGGGGAGGAGCAAGACGGGAGGAGGAAGCAGTCTAGCTTGAGCTCTGGTGGGAGGAGGTATTGCGTGGTTCCTCCGGCAGGATTTGCCCCCCTCCCCCTGTGTGTCCGTGTGTGTGAGAAGGGCAAAACGTTTCCGCCCCCACTTTTCAAGCATTAAGTAGCTACGTTTCCGCAGTTTCTCTAGTGGCCAAAAATAGAGCGATGGAAATCTAGAGCTAAAAAAAAGGTTTAAACGATAATATTATTTTTTTTCTCCACGAAGTTATTTCTATGCGATGTTTCGTAGCGGCTTGAGAGTTTCGAACACCTGGATGAGGCGAGTGGTCGTGTAGTGAAGCTGTCATGGGTCGTACGTCGTGGTGGTGGTGTGGGACGCAGGTGAGGGCCGCCCTCCTGCTCCTGCTCCTACTTAACTCACCTGCTGCAGCAATTAAGTGGCTGTGAGTATTCCAAGAATATTTTCCTTTTATACTCTTACCTCTTAAAAATAATTCGATGGACGATGATGGTGGTCGTTTTTTTTAAATTGGTCGTTTTATGATGTCTAGGTTTAATATTGGTCGTTTTATAATGGTTAGGTTTAACATTGGTCGTTTTAGGATGGCTAGGTTTAACAAGGGTCGTTTTTATAATGCCAAAGTTTAACACTGGCCGTATTAAGATGACTAGGTTTAACAAGGGTCGTTTTTGCAAGAGTTAAGTAAAGGTCGTTCTCCAAGTATTCCGTGTTTCATGAAGTTCGTGCTCTGCTCAGTCAGGTCGTACCCCTGTCAGGCAGGTCGTACCCTTTCAAGCAGGTCGTACCCGTCAGGCAGGCCGTATCCCTGTCAGGCAGGTCGTATCCCTGTCAGGCAGGTCGTATCCCTGTCAGGCAGGTCGTACCCTCTGTGAGGCAGGTAGTACCCCATGTCAGGCAGGTCGTACCCCTGTCAGGCAGGTCGTACCCCTGTCAGGCAGGTCGTACCCCTGTCAGGCATGTCGTACCCTTTCAAGCAGGTCGTACCCGTCAGGCAGGCCGTATCCCTGTCAGGCAGGTCGTACCCTGTCAATCAGGTCGTATCCCTGTCAGGCAGGTCGTATCCCTGTCAGTCAGGTCGTACCCTCTGTGAGGCAGGTAGTACCCCGTGTCAGGCAGGTAGTACCCCTGTCAGGCAGGTCGTACTCCTGTCAGGTAGGTCGTACCCCTCTCAGGTAGGTCGTGCCCCTGTCAGTTAAGTTGTACCTATGTCAGGCAGGTCGTACCCCTGTCACACGTCTTCCTGTCGGAAAGATCGTCATTGTGGACAGGAGTCGTATGGGTAAGTCTCCAAACTCCTGTTTATCCATGTTCACCTAGCAGTAAATAGGTACCTGGGTGTTAGCGGACTGTTGTGGGTGGCATCCTGGGGGAGGACCCATCGACCTACTAGGCTAAGGACAACACTGGAAATAAGCCACAATGCTTGGCTTTCTTGGGTTATCCTGGATTATTAACCCTCTGGGGATAATACTGGGAAATGGGAGGTAATAAGGTTTGATCCTTCACTGTCATGGCACTTCTTGAGAGAGAGAGAGAGAGAGAGAGAGAGAGAGAGAGAGAGAGAGAGAGTATAACGACATCACCGAAATAAAATAAGTTGACTAAATGAAATCGCTGGCCCACAGATGGCTCCAACTTCATCCTGTTCCCTATTTGTATGTCTCATAACAATAAAAAGGCTTTTAAATGAGCTGATGTAGGTAACAGCTCTTAGCTTATCAATAAAGTTAGGAACCTTGTAAAACCCTGTGAAAAGAGAGAGAGAGAGAGAGAGAGAGAGAGAGAGAGAGAGAGAGAGAGAGAATCAAGTAATACTCATATCTCTGTGATTAAGCATTCAGGTCACAAAGTGTGTGCCCAGGGTCGAGCCCTGAGTGAGGCAGAAAGTAGGGGTACGTCTCCTTAAAGAGCAATTAGGTACCCAGGTGGTCCCTAGGTCATCCTAGGAAGGAGGAGGACCTAAGGACCACATCGGATACAAGCCACACATTGCCTGGCTTTCCTGGGGGTAGTAACCATCCCTGAGTCAGTAATCCAAGTCTTGTTCTTAGGGCAGAGCAACGCCCATGCATCAGTGCTAATCACCTCATCAATTGCACTAAACGGGAGCTAATTACGCGGTTGCATCAATCGCAGGTACCAGTGTAATCTGCTGGGCGAGGTGCGGCGGCCACCCCATCAGAGGTGATCTGATTGACTTAGATGACAGAAAAAAACGAGATTTATTTTCAGCTTGTCCATCCCACGTGCGACATTCACTCCCCCTCCTTCACATCGACCCTAGAATGTAAACAAAAACCTTCGTTCCCATCGACCCTAGAATGTAAACAAAAACCTTCGTTCCCATCGACCGTAGAATGTAAACAAAAACCTTCGTTCACATCAACTGTAGAACGTAAACAAAAACCTTCGTTCACATCAACTGTAGAACGTAAACCTTCGTTCACATCGACTGTAGAACGTAAACCTTCGTTCACATCGACTGTAGAACGTAAACAAAAACCTTCGTTCACATCGACTGTAGAACGTAAACCTTCGTTCACATCGACCGTAGAATGTAAACAAAAACCTTCGTTCACATCAACTGTAGAACGTAAACAAAAACCTTCGTTCACATCGACTGTAGAACGTAAACCTTCGTTCACATCAACCGTAGAACGTAAGCAAAAACCTTTGTTCACATCGACCGTGGAATGTAGAACGTAAAGAAAAATCTTCGTTCACATCTACTTTAGAACGTAAACCTTCGTTCACATCGACCGTAGAACGTAAACAAAAACCTTCGTTCACATCAACCGTAGAACGTAAACAAAAACCTTCGTTCACATCAACCGTAGAATGTAAAAAAAAGCCTTCGTTCACATCGACCGTAGAACGTAAACAAAAACCTTCGTTTACATCTACCGTAGAATGTAAAAAAAAAGCCTTCGTTCACATCGACCGTTGAACGTAAATAAATAACCTTCGCAATGTAATGGTTTAGAAAAGTGACAAGTTGAATGAGACACTTCAGCAACATTTGGATATCTCTACTGAGGAAACGTTTCGTCAGCCAGTGGCTTCTTCAGTCCAGTATAGAGGAAAAGCGGTGAAAGATAAGAATGAGGTAATCAGTCCCTCAGCCTCGAGTCCGCGTGTTCAGTCCATCAATGATGAGAACAATACAGCATATGATTAAGTTAGGTTAGGTAAGGTTTGTCAGGAAACAGGACAAGTGTTTCCTAACGCGGGTCTTAGTCATATGATGACCCACAGCTGGAGGCCTCGGTCATCTGACCGAGGCCTTACGCTGGCTTGCCGGTCCACCCCTTTAAAAATTATGGTCATGATTATAACCGTGTACGATGTACAGCATATGCTGGGAGAAGTGGCTTATAAACTGCAGTCAGGTGAGAAGCAGCAGCAGGAGGCGGAGTCACCAGTGGACAAACCCACTAGTGTAAGTAGGTCATGACTGTAGGTTAGGCATGCGCTGTATGACCCTAGTGGGTCTAGCGCTTCGTTCTGATTATAATAATAATAATGTAGGTTATGGAAGTGTAGAAGAATCAATTCCCTGTATCAAGATCCCAGGATTGTTGCCGTGTCTGACACGTGTGATGTAAATGATTTACAAAACCGACAACTTGAAGAACTGAGACACTTGTGTCTCACTCTTCAACTTGTCGGTTTCCCCAATAAATATTTCCAAATGTTGCATAAGTGTCCCATTCATCAAAAAAAAAAACTTCGTTCACATCGACCGTAGAACATAAAAACAAAAAACCTTCGTTCACATCGACTATAGTACGTAAACAAAAACCTTCGTTCGTATCGACCGCAGAACGTAAACAGTCCCCCGCCTCCTATCACATCTCCCAGAGTTACTTGGGTGACCTCCCCAAGAGTAGCATCACATGTGACCTTGAATGACCTCTTTGCTTCCCCGGTTAAGGTCAGGTGGTCAAGGTGACCCGGCAGGATGCGCCTGGCAGCCGGAGACAACTTTATGAATAATAAATCTTTCCACTGCAATTAACTGCAGGTGATGAACGAGGTGGTTATACCTGTGGCACCTGTCTTGTACCTGTTGCTCTAGACCCCAGGACCGCGCTACCTGTTTACGACCAGGTCTTACACGTCTCACACCTGTTGCTCTGGACCCCAGGACTGTGCTACCTGTTTACAGGTATGATAATTTAGTTGCCGAACCTTATAAAGTAGACAATTTATGGCATCAACCCTGCGTGAGTGCAGGCCAGAGTGAAACATGACTTGATAAAGCTCTACACAGTGAAACATGACTTGATAAAGCTCTACACAGAGTGAAACATGACTTGATAAAGCTCTACACAGTGAAACATGACTTGATAAAGCTCTACACAGAGTGAAACATGACTTGATAAAGCTCTACACAGTTAAACATGACTTGATAAAGCTCTACACAGTGAAACGACTTGATAAAGCTCTACACAGAGTGAAACATGACTTGATAAAGCTCTACACAGTGAAACATGACTTGATAAAGCTCTACACAGAGTGAAACATAACCTGATAAAGCTCTACACAGAGTGAAACATAACCTGATAAAGCTCTACACAGAGTGAAACATGACTTGATAAAGCTCTACACAGAGTGAAACATGACTTGATAAAGCTCTACACAGAGTGAAACATGGCTTGATAAAGCTCTACACAGAGTGAAACATGACTTGATAAAGCTCTACACAGTGAAACATGGCCTAATAAAGCTCTACACAGAGTGAAACATGACTTGATAAAGCTCTACACAGTGAAACGTGACATGATAAAGCTCTACACAGAGTGAAACATAACTTGATAAAGCTCTACACAGAGTGAAACATGGCTTGATAAAGCTCTACAGAGAGTGAAACATGGCTTGATAAAGCTCTACAGAGTGAAACATGGCTTGGTAAAGCTCTACAGAGTGAAACATGGCTTGATAAAGCTCTACAGAGTGAAACATGGCTTTGTAAAGCTCTACACAGGGTGAAACATGGCTTGGTAAAGCTCTACACAGAGTGAACCACTGACAGAGCATAAGGTCAAAATGTTACGTGTTAGGATCTTAGAATGTACTCACCTGTCTGTGACTGTAGGAGAGACGGGGGGTCGAATCACGGCTTCTGGCCACAACATCCTCGCATCAACACTGTGGAAACCAGAATTTTTGTTCTGAGTGTGACTAGTGTTGAAGATTTATATTATTATTATTATTATTTATATTATCTTTATTTTATTATTATTATTATCATTAGCGCTTTCCCAAAATAATTATATTAGCATTAGTAGTAGTAATAATAATTATAATTAGAATAATAATAATTAATACGAATAATAACAATAATAATAATAGCAAGAACAATAATAGTAATTAATAATAATAACAACAATAATAATAAAAATGCGTTACCTAGACATAGATGGAATATAGGGGGCCATATTAATATTATTATTATTATTATTACAACCAAAACTAAGCGCTAACCTCACAAGGGTCATATAGTTAAGGGCACATCAGTGTTACAGGAACATAACAGGACATCAACTTGACGTAAGTTACGATAACCAAAGTCCAGGAGCTATGACTCAGGGCCAGGAGCTATGACTCGGCCCCTGCAGCCACAAATATGTGAGTACCGTGACTTATTTCTCACCAGAAGAAACATTCTCCAGGTATTTCACAGCAGCCAGTTATAACATTCGTCCCAGCTGACATATTGATAATTTTTCTCACAAAGAAACATGGTACACAGAGCCAGTTTGATTAATATCTGACACAAGCTGACATCAAGAGCCAGTTTGATTAATATCTGACACAAGCTGACATCAAGAGCCAGTTTGATTAATATCTGACACAAGCTGACATCAAGAGCCAGTTTGATTAATATCTGACACAAGCTGACATCAAGAGCCAGTTTGATTAATATCGACACAAGCTGCATAGAGCCAGTTTGATTAATATCTGACACAAGCTGACATCAAGAGCCAGTTTGATTAATATCTGACACAAGCTGACATCAAGAGCCAGTTTGATTAATATCTGACACAAGCTGACATCAAGAGCCAGTTTGATTAATATCTGACACAAGCTGACATCAAGAGCCAGTTTGATTAATATCTGACACAAGCTGACATCAAGAGCCAGTTTGATTAATATCTGACACAAGTTGACATCAAGAGATTGTTTACCTTGACCCCTCAAGGGAGGTTCCTTGACGCTGGTGAGAATTGGATCTGTGCTCGGGTTCCCTGAACTTACCCTGGATGCCTTCTGTCTTTCCCTCCCCCCTACATGCGCTGTATAATCCCTACGGATTTAACGCTCCCCATAATAATAATAATAATGTTTCTCTCGAGGAAAGCACATCAGCACTAAAAGTCTGAAGCCTACCAGACGATGCATTCTCCAGCTATTGCACAGAATCCAAAAAGAACTTCCGTCCATTTCCAGGCGATGCGTCAACAACTGAACACTATACCCTCCACAATGGTTATAATTTAATCAGAGGAAAGCGCTAAACACATAGGGGTTATATAACGCCTGTGTAATGGGAGGCACTCATATCCGACCCAAACAAGGGGAGGATAAGTCTACTTCCTTGGATCAAGAGCCCCCTCACCAGCATCAAGGCAAAAATAATACAATAAGGTACAATAATATTATACAAGTTACAAACACAAGATCCACAGACTCCATTAAATATACCAACATTCTTCTCAGTGGGAAACACCAGTGTTGACATTAAGTAGGTCACGAGATTATTATTTTATTATAATCAAATAGAAGCGCTAAATAGGTCAGGAGAGTGTCTAGTACACGGCAACACACTTCCTCAGTCACCTTTGTAACATTGTACACATAAATCTGCCACCAGTTACGCTGGAGGCAGATTTATCTGTAAGAACTAGTATTTGTGGTCATATTGGTGGCCCATGCTAACCTTCCTGATGTATAAATATACCTAGTTGGATGAATCTTACTGTAGCCAGCTGGTCCAGTGGTTTACGCACTGGCCTGGAGTTATACGACTCTCTTGCCGCCATTTCAAGCCCCACCCGTGCCCTGGTCTGTTTGCAATGGTCTTAGTACGATGTTGTGAATCACATAACTAAGACTCGCCTCAGGAAACACTTGTCTTGTTTCCTGACAAACCTTACCTTACCTAACTTAACCTAACCTTACCGTACCTAACTTAACCTTACCTTACCTAACTTAACCTAACCTTACCGTACCTAACTTAACCTAACCTTACCTTACCTAACTTAACCTAACCTTACCGTACCTAACTTAACCTTACCTAACTTAACCTTACCTAACTTAGCCTAAGTATTTTCTCAATAATGTTTTTAATTTATATAAATTATTAACCGGAAATAAGAAAACTATGAATATGTGATGACGCAAAAATCTTAGGTAAAATTAATAAAAAAATAACAGTAAATCTTTACAATACAATCTGGATAAAGTGAATAAATGGAGTAACAGATAGATTATGTAACTTAATGTCGATAAATGTAATGGAAGAAATAGAAAAAAGTCAGATGAGGCCACAAAAACAATACAGACCGTGATAAAATAGTGAAAGTATCTTGGAGTTGTTAACAAGAAAATGTAACCAGAAGGTCATCTATATGAATTTGTGAGGAACTTATATTCTACACTGGCTTGAGGAGGGTCTCCACATACACCGAAAATACTCGCCTGCTTTCTCTATTAATGAATATAAGTTATTTACACACACACACACACACACACACACACATATATATATATATATATATATATATATATATATATATATATATATATATATATATATATATATATTTTTATTTTATTAACACATCGGCCGATTCCCACCAAGGCAGGGTGGCCCGAAAAAGAAAAACTTTCATCATCATTCACTCCATCACTGTCTTGCCAGAAGGGTGCTTTACACTACAGTTATAAAACTGCAACATTAACACCCCTCCTTCAGAGTGCCGGCACTGTACTTCCCATCTCCAGAACTCAAGTCCGGCCTGCCGGTTTCCCTGAATCCCTTCATAAATGTTACTTTGCTCACACTCCAACAGCACGTCAAGTATTAAAAACCATATGCCTCCATTCACTCCTATCAAATACGCTCACACATGCTTGCTGGAAGTCCAAGCCCCTCGCACACAAAACTTCCTTTACCCCTCCCTCCAACCTTTCCTAGGCCGACCCCTACCCCGCCTTCCCTCCACTACAGATTTATACACTCCGAAGTCACTCTGTCTCGTTCCATTCTCTCTACATGTCCAAACCACCTCAACAACCCCTCCTCAGCTCTCTGAACAATCGTTTTGGTAATCCCGCACCTCCTCCTAATTTCCAAACTCCGAATTCTCTGCATTATATTCACACCACACATTGACCTCAGACATGACATCTCCACTGCCTCCAGCCTTCTCCTCGTTGCAACATTCATCACCCATGCTTCACACCCATATAAGAGCGTTGGTATAACTATACTCTCATACATTCCCTCTTTACTTCCATGGACAAGGTTCTTTGTCTCCACAGACTCCGAAGTGCTCCACTCACCCTTTTCCCCTCATCAATTCTATGATTCACCTCATCCTTCATAGACCCATCCGCCGACATGTCCACTCCCAAATATCTGAATACATTCACCTCCTCCATACTCTCTCCCTCCAATCTGATATCCAATCTTTCGTCACCTATTCTTTTTGTTATCCTCATCACCTTACTCTTTCCTATATTCACTTTCAATTTTCTTCTTTTACACACCCTACCAAATTCATCCACCAACCTCTGCAGCTTCTCTTCAGAATCTCCCAAAAGCACAGTGTCATCAGCAAAAAGCAACTGTGACAACTCCCACTTTGTATTTGCTTCTTTATCTTTTAGCCCAACACCTCTTGCCAAGACCCTCGCATTCACTTCTCTTACAACCCCATCTATAAATATATTGAACAACCACGGTGACATCACACATCCTTGTCTAAGGCCCACTTTTACTGGGAAATAGTCCCTTCCCTCCTACACACTCTAACCTGAGCCTCACTATCCTCATAAAAACTCTTCACTGCTTTCAGTAACCTTCCTCCTATTCCATACACCTGCAACATCTGCCACATTGCCCCCTATCTACCCTATCATACGCCTTTTCCAAATCCATAAATGCCACAAAAACATCTTTACCCTTATCCAAATACTGTTCACCTATATGTTTCACTGTAAACACTTGGTCTACACACCCCTACCTTTCCTAAAGCCCCCTTGTTCATCTGCTATCCTGCTTTCTGTTTTACTCTTAATTCTTTCAATAATAACTCTACCATACACTTTACCAGGTACACTCAACAGACTTATTCCCTATAATTTTTGCACTCTCTTTTGTCCCCTTTGCCTTTATACAAAGGAACAATACACGCTCTCTGCCAATCCCTAGGTACCTTACCCTCTTCCATACATTTATTAAATAATAGCACCAACCACTCCAAAATTATATCCCCACCTGCTTTTAACATTTCTATCTTTATCCCATCAATCCCAGCTGCCTTACCCCTTTCATTCTACCCACTGCCTCACGAACTTCCCTACACCCACAACTGGCTCTTCCACACTCCTACAAGATGTTATTCCTCCTTGCCCTACACACGAAATCACAGCTTCCTGTCTTCATCAACATTTAACAAATCCTCAAAATATTCTCTCCATCTTCCCGATACCTCTAACTCTCCATTTAATAACTCTCCTCTCCTATTTTTAACTGTCAAATCCATTTGTTCTCTAGGCTTCCTCAACTTATTAATCTCATTCCAAAACTTTTTCTTATTTTCAACAAAATTTGCTGATAACATCTCACCCACTCTCTCATCTGCTCTCTTTTACATTGCTTCACCACTCTTTTAACCTCTCTTTTCTCTCCATATACTCTTCCCTCCTTGCATCACTTCTACTTTGTAAAAACCTCTCATATGCTAACTTTTTCTCCCTTACTACTCTCTTTACATCATCATTCCACCAATCGCTCCTCTTCCCTCCTGCACCCACTCGCCTGTAACCACAAACTTCTGCTGAACACTCTAACACTACATTTTTAAATCTACCCCATACATTTTCGACCCCATTGCCTACACTCTCACTAGCCCATCTATCCTCCAATAGTTGTTTATATCTTACCCTAACTGCCTCCTCTTTTAGTTTATATATATATATATATATATATATATATATATATATATGTCGTGCCGAATAGGTAAAACTGGTCAATTAGCAAGAACTCATTTAAAATTAAGTCCTTTCTAAAATTTTCTCTTAAACGTTTAAATTTTTTTTTTCATTTATGTTGATCTAAAAAAATATAATTTTGTACCAAAAGAAACTTAGAAAACTTACCTAACCTTATTATAACAAGCGCAATTTAATTTAGCCTAACCCAACTAAATATATTTTAGATACGTTTACAATAATTTAATAATAAACAAACACAATGAAATATATTTTTTTCGTTAGGTTCAGAATGATTTTTGCGAAATTATTGCATACACAAATTTTCGCTTGTCTTATATGGCAAGAAGAGCGTTGCTATTTAAGCAAAAATCGCAAGTTTTACCTAATCGGCACGATATATATATATATATATATATATATATATATATATATATATATATATATAATATACAATATAGGGGGTGGTAGGAGAAGAAAATATTCAAACAGCTCCGGGGAGAACCTTGAGACTTCCCTGAGGTACGTTTATTGTCTTCTCTGAGGATGAGGGTCCCCAGTAAAGTTCTAGAGGTGGTACCTCTCTCTCTCTATATATATATATATTATTGCCCTCTTATCCTGTTTTTCAATTACAGGATGTCGAGGCACACTAAGTTGATGTATTTCTAACTACTTTACATAGGGAGTCAAAAAGTCACAAGTCAAAATTCATGGCCTTTAATGTCATATGGTTGCTTTGAACATATCAATAATAAAATATTAGCTTTTCTCAGGTATCTTACGAGTGAGCAATATTTACACAGAACTATGTACAGGACCTTAAGGTTTCATTTCCAATCACACCAATAAAGTTACAAGTTATCACCCGGAGATTTTCAGAACACAGGTGAATATATCAGGTATTTGACCTGGGACGTAATATACAGATAAGTCCCCCACGATCACCTTAAGTATGGTCTAAGGAAATACGGCTCTGTTACAACAGAGGACTTCCAAGCAATGCACCTTGAGCTGTAGATCGGCTGCTACTGTCAGTAGTGGGGGAGGGGTGACCTAACATAAGGTAGGTCACGTGACATACGGTAGTGTGGACGCGTCCACACTACCGTATGTCCTTGGGTAGCGAGTACAACATTCAGTGTTACTGGATGCGCTACTCTTAGGATTGTGTGGTTCAGTGGACTAGAGCGTCTGGTGTTTTCGCTCACCATGAGGCGGGCCAAAGCATCATGGGTTCGACCCCTGGCTTTTGCAGTGTAGTTATTGATCAATACCACTCGTTCGTGGTTACAATAATATATATATATATATATATATATATATATATATATATATATATATATATATATATATATATATATATATATATATATAATAGAGAGAGACACAAATGTATCTGCACATGACGTACAAGGAAGCACCATCCTCCCCCAAAGATGTAACTCAGCACCCAGCACCAACTACAACATTAAAGGGGACTTTCACAGCACCACTATGAATAACTTAGAGACACACGGAGAGCTAAGTTTTCCTAAAAGACTCAGGCAGTGAGTAACACGCTGCAAAATTGCTTTTAATGACACGGAACAGCTTGAGAAATGACTTCTAACCTTACAGACGACTACTACGATTAAATAATATAAGGTGTGTGAGGCAAGTTAGTGGAACACACGCCTTCAAAGGTATTTCTTTCACTCTTTCTGATGTTTAGTCATCGCTGCTCTGTGGTTAAGAATACACCCACAGTATATATGAACACACGGGTTCCTTTCAGGGTATATACACTGAGAGGAGTGTGTCTCTCTGGGGTATATTTAGTGAGAGGTGTTTCTCTCAGAGTATATACACTGAGAACTGTCTCTCAGTGTATATACACTGAGAACTGTCTCTCAGTGTATATACACTGAGAACTGTCTCTCAGTATATATACACTGAGAACTGTCTCTCAGTGTATATACACTGAGAACTGTCTCTCAGTGTATATACACTGAGAACTGTCTCTCAGTGTATATACACTGAGAACTGTCTCTCAGTATATATACACTGAGAACTGTCTCTCAGTGTATATACACTGAGAACTGTCTCTCAGTGTATATACACTGAGAACTGTCTCTCAGTGTATATACACTGAGAACTGTCTCTCAGTGTATATACACTGACAGTTCACTTTACTTACTATTTCATGTATTAAATTATTCTTGATAAAGAGCTGAGAGGCGACCTTAATGACCCTCGTGTAGCAGATAGCATTTAAACCCAAGAAAACAAATTAAGACTGCAGTTCGCAGGTACAACAAACTAATCTGCAGCCACACTACCTCGTTGGACAGCCTGATCAACCAGGCTGTTGGTGCCAGCGTCCTGCCCCTCCATCACAACCTTCTTGACGTGCTGGCTTACCTGGAATCTACCTGGAGGGTATTCCGGAGGGGTCAGCGCCCCCTGGTCGGGGGACGTGGACCAGGCCTCGCTGTTACAGCATGCTTCAGGTTACAGTCCCTGTACTAAGTTTAATCTTGTACTGATCATGAACTGTTGTTTACGACACACTGACTTTTGTTTCTTTGTCAAGTTACGTGCGTAAAAGATAAGAGTGTAGCCTTATAAGTAGCTACTTAAGAATATCAGTGTGTGTTCCTGTAAGTAGTTACTTAATGGCAATAAGTTTATCGTAGGTTAAGTAGCTACTTAGAGGAGAAAGGAGACACAAAGCTCCTGTGATATACCTTAAGAAATAACACAAGTCAGGGAGGATAATCCTCTTTGTGGAGGAGGGAGACGATGAGTGGGAGGGAGACGATGAGTGGGAGGGAGAGGATGAGTGGGAGGGAGAGGATGAGTGGGAGGGAGACGATGAGTGGGAGGGAGAGGATGAGTGGGAGGGAGAGGATGAGTGGGAGGGAGACGATGAGTGGGAGGGAGACGATGAGTGGGAGGGAGAGGATGAGTGGGAGGGAGACGATGAGTGGGAGGGAGAGGATGAGTGGGAGGGAGAGGATGAGTGGGAGGGAGACGATGAGTGGGAGGGAGAGGATGAGTGGGAGGGAGAGGATGAGTGGAGGGAGACGATGAGTGGGAGGGAGAGGATGAGTGGAGGGAGAGGATGAGTGGGAGGGAGAGATGAGTGGGAGGGAGACGATGAGTGGGAGGGAGACGATGAGTGGGAGGGAGACGATGAGTGGGAGGGAGACGATGAGTGGGAGGGAGACGATGAGTGGGAGGGAGACGATGAGTGGGAGGGAGACGATGAGTGGAGGGAGACGATGAGTGGGAGGGAGACGATGAGTGGGAGGGAGACGATGAGTGGGAGGGAGACGATGAGTGGGAGGGAGACGATGAGTGGGAGGGAGACGATGAGTGGGAGGGAGAGATGAGTGGAGGTGAGGGAGGAGGATGAGTGGGAGGGAGACGATGAGTGGAGGAGAGGATGAGTGGGAGGGAGAGGATGAGTGGGAGGGAGAGGATGAGTGGGAGGGAGAGATGAGTGGGAGGGAGAGGATGAGTGGGAGGGAGACGATGAGTGGAGGGAGACGATGAGTGGAGGGAGAGTGAGTGGAGGGAGACGATGAGTGGGAGGGAGACGATGAGTGGGAGGGAGAGGATGAGTGGGAGGGAGGAGATGAGGTGGGAGGGAGAGGATGAGTGGAGGGAGACGATGAGTGGAGGAGGAGAGAGAGTGGGAGGGAGAGGATGAGTGGGAGGAGAGGATGAGTGGAGGGAGGATAGTGGGAGGGAGAGGAAAGGTGAGTGGGAGGGAGAGAGATGAGTGGGAGGAGGGGAGGATGAGTGGGAGGGAGAGGATAGTGGAGGAGGGATGGGAGGGAGGATAGGTGAGTGGGAGAGGGAGGGAGGGAGAGATAAGGGAGTGGGAGGGAGGGAAGGGAGAGGATAAGGTGAGTGGGAGGATGGGAGGGGAGGAGGGATGGTGAGGGGAGGGGGGAGGGATGGAGAGATAAGGTGAGTGGGAGGGGAGGAGATAGGATGAGGGATAAGGTGAGTGGGGAGGAGGGAGGATAAGGTGAGTGGAGGAGGGATGGAGAGATAAGGTGAGTGGGAGGGAGGGAGAGGATAAGGTGAGTGGGAGGGGGAGAGGATAA
The DNA here is from genome assembly GCA_009830355.1 of Cherax destructor. Lineage (NCBI taxonomy): Eukaryota > Metazoa > Arthropoda > Malacostraca > Decapoda > Parastacidae > Cherax > Cherax destructor. The sequence continues at coordinate 93,240 of WNWK01003173.1, forward strand.
GGTGAGTGAGGAGTAAAGGTGAGTGGGAGGGGAGGGAGAGAGGATAAGGTGAGTGGGAGGGAAGGAGAGGATAAGGTGAGTGGGAGGGAAGGGAGAGGATAAGGTGAGTGGGGAGGGAAGGAGAGGATAAGGTGAGTGGGAGGGGAGGGAGAGGATAAGGTGAGTGGGGAGGGAAGGAGAGGATAAGGTGAGTGGGAGGGAGGGAGAGGAAGAGTGAAAAGGTAGGGTAAAAAGAAGAAAGGAGGAAGGTAGGGAGAGAAAAGAGAGAAAAAAGAGAAAGTGAGGAGGAAAAGAAGGGAGAAGATAGAAAAGGGAGGAAACAAAGAGAGGGAGGGAGGTAAAGGAAGAAAAGAACGTCCTAGATCGAATTCTAGCTAGAACGTTCATCTGAACTACTCTGCTGGCACTTCCTACTCATTTATGCAACACTGCAAGCCCCTGATGTGTTGATTGCAACACTGCAAGCCCCTGATGTGTTGATTGCAACACTGCAAGCCCCTGATGTGTTGATTGCAACACTGCAAGCCCCTGATGTGTTGATTGCAACATTGCAAGCCCCTGATGTGTTGATTGCAACACGAAAGGCCTAAAACTATCATTCAACTTCAGGTGTATTAATCACAAGACTGTTACTCCAGGTGTATTAATCACAAGACTGTTACTCCAGGTGTATTAATCACAAGACTGTTACTCCAGGTGTATTAATCACAAAACTGTTACTCCAGGTGTATTAATCACAAGACTGTTACTCCAGGTGTATTAATCACAAAACTGTTACTCCAGGTGTATTAATTACAAGACTGTTACTCCAGGTGTATTAATCACAAAACCGTTACTCCAGGTGTATTAATTACAAGACTGTTACTCCAGGTGTATTAATCACAAAACTGTTACTCCAGGTGTATTAATCACAAGACTGTTACTCCAGGTGTATTAATCACAAGACTGTTACTCCAGGTGTATTAATTACAAGACTGTTACTCCAGGTGTAACAAGACTGTTACTCCAGGTGTATTAATCACAAGACTGTTACTCCAGGTGTATTAATTACAAGACTGTTACTCAAGGTGTATTAATCACAAGACTTACTCCAGGTGTATTAATTACAAGACTGTTACTCCAGGTGTATTAATCACAAGACTGTTACTCCAGGTGTATTAATCACAAAACTGTTACTCCAGGTGTATTAATCACAAAACTGTTACTCCAGGTGTATTAATTACAAGACTGTTACTCCAGGTGTATTAATCACAAAACTGTTACTCCAGGTGTATTAATCACAAGACTGTTACTCCAGGTGTATTAATCACAAAACTGTTACTCCAGGTGTATTAATTACAAGACTGTTACTCCAGGTGTATTAATCACAAGACTGTTACTCCAGGTGTATTAATCACAAGACTGTTACTCCAGGTGTATTAATCACAAAACTGTTACTCCAGGTGTATTAATCACAAGACTGTTACTCCAGGTGTATTAATCACAAAACTGTTACTCCAGGTGTATTAATCACAAGACTGTTACTCCAGGTGTATTAATCACAAGACTGTTACTCCAGGTGTATTAATCACAAGACTGTTACTCCAGGTGTATTAATCACAAGACTGTTACTCCAGGTGTATTAATCACAAGACTGTTACTCCAGGTGTATTAATCACAAGACTGTTACTCCAGGTGTATTAATCACAAGACTGTTACTCCAGGTGTATTAATCACAAGACTGTTACTCCAGGTGTATTAATCACAAGACTGTTACTCCAGGTGTATTAATCACAAGACTGTTACTCCAGGTGTATTAATTACAAAACTGTTACTCCAGGTGTATTAATCACAAGACTGTTACTCCAGGTGTATTAATCACAAAACTGTTACTCCAGGTGTATTAATCACAAGACTGTTACTCCAGGTGTATTAATTACAAAACTGTTATTCCAGGTGTATTAATCACAAGACTGTTACTCCAGGTGTATTAATCACAAAACTGCTAATCCAGGTGTATTAATCACAAGACTGATCAGAGCCATGTATGTCCCACTGAGTTTTACTTGTAGGTGTCACAAGTTACTGACAACCAGCAGATTTCTGCTGTCAGACAAAACAGCCAGGATCACAATCACCAGAAAGTACATGCTAGCTGGCCACAATCACCAGAAAGTACATGCTAGCTGGCCACAATCACCAGAAAGTACATGCTAGCTGGCCACAATCACCAGAAAATACATGCTAGCTGGCCACAATCACCAGAAATTACATGCTAGCTGGCCACAATCACCAGAAAGTACATGCTAGCTGGCCACAATCACCAGAAAGTACATGCTAGCTGGCCACAATCACCAGAAAGTACATGCTAGCTGGCCACAATCACCAGAAAATACATGCTAGCTGGCCACAATCACCAGAAAGTACATGCTAGCTGGCCACAATCACCAGAAAGTACATGCTAGCTGGCCACAATCACCAGAAAGTACATGCTAGCTGGCCACAATCACCAGAAAATACATGCTAGCTGGCCACAATCACCAGAAAGTACATGCTAGCTGGCCACAATCACCAGAAAGTACATGCTAGCTGGCCACAATCACCAGAAAGTACATGCTAGCTGGCCACAATCACCAGAAAGTATATACTAGCTGGCCACAATCACCAGAAAATATATGCTAGCTGGCCACAATCACCAGAAAGTATATACTAGCTGGCCACAATCACCAGAAAATATATGCTAGCTGGCCACAATCACCACTAAGTACATGCTAGCTATTACAATTACCACAAATTACATGGCAGAAGCCCACAATCACCACTATGTACATGCTAGCTATTACAATCACCACAAACTACATGCTAGCTGCCCACAATCACCACAGACTACACTCTAGCTGCCTACAATCACCACAGTCTACTAGCTACCCACAACAACCATCAATTGATTAAAGACGTGTCCTTATGTGGCGTTTAACTTACCCTGGAAGCCGCAAGCAGCAATAGCCTGGTTGACCAGACCGTCAACCAGGAGTCCTGGTAGGAGACCCTGTAAGTTTATCCAGGTACGGGTACACATCAATACAGTTACAGAAATTATCATACAATGTAACATATGTATATAGTATTACCTACTATAACCCAAAGTGTACCTCATACACCACTATACACACTGCTGGAGGTGTGGTACACTACAGTGTACCTCTTACACATACACACCATGGTGCCCCGTGGCCTGGTGGCTAAAGCTCTCGCCTCACACGGCGAGGGTCTGGGTTTCTTTACACCGGTTATCCATTTTCACCCATCAGTAAAATGGGTACCTGGGTGTTAGTGGACTGGTGTGGGTCGCATCCTGGGACAAAACTGACCTAATTTGCGGGAAATGCTCAGCATAACAAGGGGCTTTCTATATAGTAGTATGTCATTGATGTCAGCTATGGTCTGTATACCTTGTACATGTACTTGTAGTAAATAAAGATATTATTATTATTATTATTATTATTATTATTATTGCATAAGTGTGTGTTTCCCACACACACACGCACCATTTATCGGGCTTCAACGTTTCGCTCACCTCACACCTGTGCGCACGTTTCTCTGAGTATCGTGGGCAGTGAGTGCCACGTTTAGATCCAACACCTTACCTGGCACGCCATTGATCGTTCAACAGTGTATCAACCTGAGATATTCTCTTCTTACTTCTTATATTCCTCTTCTTATACTCTTCTTATATTCCTCTTCTTATACTCTTTTTATACTCCTCTCCTTATACTCTTCTTATATTCCTCTTCTTATACTCTTTTTATACTCCTCTCCTTATACTCTTCTTCTTATACTCTTTTTATACTCCTCTCCTTATACTCTTCTTATACTCCTCTTCTTATACTCTCCTTATACTCTCCTTATACTCTTCTTATACTCCTCTTCTTATACTCTTCTTATACTCTTCTTCTTATACTCTCCTTATACTCTCCTTATACTCTTCTTATACTCCTCTTCTTATACTCTTCTTATACTCTTCTTATACTCTTCTTATACTCTTCTCTTCTTTCCTCCCCAAAAGAAATTATATTAATCTTGTTGTCGTTGTTTCTGCCTGTGTTGGCTGAGTATAACACTGAACTGTGTATTCCTTGACGGCATGCTGTCAGCATGATACTGTCAGCATGATACTGTCAGCATGATACTGTCAGCATGATGCTGTCAGCATGATACTGTCAGCATGATACTGTCAGCATGATACTGTCAGCATGATACTGTCAGCATGATACTGTCAGCATGATACTGTCAGCATGATACTGTCAGCATGATACTGTCAGCATGATACTGTCAGCATGATACTGTCAGCATGATGCTGTCAGCATGATACTGTCAGCATGATACTGTCAGCATGATGCTGTCAGCATGATACTGTCAGCATGATGCTGTCAGCATGATACTGTCAGCATGATACTGTCAGCATGATACTGTCAGCATGATACTGTCAGCATGATGCAGTCAGTATGATGCTGTCAGCATGATACTGTCAGCATGATGCAGTCAGTATGATACTGTCAGCATGATACTGTCAGCATGATGCAGTCAGTATGATGCTGTCAGCATGATACTGTCAGCATGATGCTGTCAGCATGATACTGTCAGCATGATGCTGTCAGCATGATACTGTCAGCATGATGCTGTCAGCATGATACTGTCAGCATGATACTGTCAGCATGATGCAGTCAGTATGATACTGTCAGCATGATACTGTCAGCATGATGCAGTCAGTATGATACTGTCAGCATGATACTGTCAGCATGATGCAGTCAGCATGATACTGTCAGCATGATACTGTCAGCATGATGCAGTCAGTATGATACTGTCAGCATGATACTGTCAGCATGATGCAGTCAGCATGATACTGTCAGCATGATACTGTCAGCATGATGCAGTCAGTATGATGCTGTCAGCATGATACTGTCAGCATGATGCAGTCAGTATGATACTGTCAGCATAGCTCTACTCCTGTCAGCAGGATTTAGGAGTTACACACACAACACTTGTTAGTGGACCATGAATCCTGTCTGTCAGTGGCTGCTAGAGTTCAACCCCAGGCAAGTGTAAAACAGAGATACACACAGACACACACAGATAGACAGACAGACACACACACAGACAGACACACACACATACACACATACAGACAGACATACACACACACACACACAGGTGAACGGACGCCACACATCAAAGAGAGCACAAACACGCGACAGACTAGAGAGTTGTAAATGTGGTGTGAACACACATAAAAACCACTCCAATAGGTATGGAGATACGCCTATTGGACACGCAATAAGGGGGGAGAGGAGGAGGAGAGGGAGAGGAGGAGAGGGAGGGGAGGGGGATGGAGGAAGGAGGGGGACGAGGGAGAGAAAGGGGGAGGAGGGGAGCGTGTACAGGGATAGCAATACATTGCATTAAAATATAGAATGGAATAACAAGACTAACTCTTCACACACACACACACACACACACACACACACACACACACACACACACACACACACACACACACATACATACACACACACACACACATCAATCTGGAGAGTGATGTAGTGGAAGCAGGATCCATACATAGCTTTAAGAAGAGATACGGTAAAGTTCATGGAGCAGGGAGAGTGGACCTAGTAGTGACCAGCGAAGAGGCGGGGCCAAGAGCTGAGTCTCGACCCCTGCAACCACAAACAGGTGAGTAAACACACACTGGTAGCAGTGTAAAAGTAAAAATACAAATAAATGGAGAGAGTGCACACCATTATGGAAACTTTATATCAAAGTTAGGTTGGGTAAACAAGTTTTCTCGAGAGAGTAAACAATATCTGGAGTGAGAGGAGAGAGAGTGAGTGTAACAGGAGGTGACTACAACAAACACCTCAATGGAGGCTTCTACAGTCAAGTACAGATGAGGCAGCATAAGCAGTACAGATGTAGAGACGATGTAATCAGTCCATCAGGATTGAGGGACTGATTACATAGACTCCAGGATGAGGGACTGATTACATAGACTCCAGGATGAGGGACTGATTACATAGACTCCAGGATGAGGGACTGATTACATAGACTCCAGGATGAGGGACTGATTACATAGACTCCAGGATAAGGGACTGATTACATAGACTCCAGGATGAGGGACTGATTACATAGACTCCAGGATGAGGGACTGATTTCATAGACTCCAGGATGAGGGACTGATTACATAGACTCCAGGATAAGGGACTGATTACATAGACTCCAGGATGAGGGACTGATTACATAGACTCCAGGATGAGGGACTGATTACATAGACTCCAGGATGAGGGACTGATTACATAGACTCCAGGATAAGGGACTGATTACATAGACTCCAGGATGAGGGACTGATTACATAGACTCCAGGATGAGGGACTGATTACATAGACTCCAGGATTGAGGGACTGATTACATAGACTCCAGGATGAGGGACTGATTACATAGACTCCAGGATGAGGGACTGATTACATAGACTCCAGGATGAGGGACTGATTACATAGAATCCAGGATGAGGGACTGATTACATAGACTCCAGGATGAGGGACTGATTACATTGACTTCAGGATTGAGGGACTGATTACATAGACTTCAGGATTGAGGGACTGATTACATAGACTCCAGGATGAGGGACTGATTACATAGACTTCAGGATTGAGGGACTGATTACATAGACTCCAGGATTGAGGGACTGATTACATAGACTCCAGGATGAGGGACTGATTACATAGACTCCAGGATGAGGGACTGATTACATAGACTCCAGGATGAGGGACTGATTACATAGACTCCAGGATGAGGGACTGATTACATAGACTCCAGGATGAGGGACTGATTACATAGACTCCAGGATGAGGGACTGATTACCTCAAACTTCTTCTGCTCTTCACCATTCTCCTTTGTATAGGACTGATGAAGCCACATGTGTCTAACTGATCCAGTTGTCGGTTCTGTGAAGCATTTATCAACACTCTGGTCTCGGGTGTTTGAAGGTGTTGGCCGGTTCTGTGAACCATTTACCAACACTCTGGTCTCGGGTGTTTGAAGGTGTTGGCCGGTTCTGTGAAGCATTTATCAACACTCTGGTCTCGGGTGTTTGAAGGTGTTGGCCGGTTCTGTGAACCATTTACCAACACTCTGGTCTCGGGTGTTTGAAGGTGTTGGCCATGTAACACGGGTGTTTGAAGGTGTTGGCCATGTAACACGGGTGTTTGAAGGTGTTGGCCGGTTCTGTGAACCATTTACCAACACTCTGGTCTCGGGTGTTTGAAGGTATTGGCCATGTAACACGGGTGTTTGAAGGTGTTGGCCATGTAACACGGGTGTTTGAAGGTGTTGGCCATGTAACACGGGTGTTTGAAGGTGTTGGCCATGTAACACGGGTGTTTGAAGGTGTTGGCCATGTAACACGGGTGTTTGAAGGTGTTGGCCATGTAACACGGGTGTTTGAAGGTGTTGGCCATGTAACACGGGTGTTTGAAGGTGTTGGCCATGTAACACGGGTGTTTGAAGGTGTTGGCCATGTAACACGGGTGTTTGAAGGTGTTGGCCATGTAACACGGGTGTTTGAAGGTGTTGGCCATGTAACACGGGTGTTTGAAGGTGTTGGCCATGTAACACGGGTGTTTGAAGGTGTTGGCCATGTAACACGGGTGTTTGAAGGTGTTGGCATGTAACACGGGTGTTTGAAGGTGTTGGCCATGTAACACGGGTGTTTGAAGGTGTTGGTCATGTAACACGGGTGTTTGAAGGTGTTGGCCATGTAACACGGGTGTTTGAAGGTGTTGGCCATGTAACACGGGTGTTTGAAGGTGTTGGCCGTGTAACACGGGTGTTTGAAGGTGTTGGCCGTGTAACACGGGTGTTTGAAGGTGTTGGCCATGTAACACGGGTGTTTGAAGGTGTTGGCCATGTAACACGGGTGTTTGAAGGTGTTGGCCATGTAACACGGGTGTTTGAAGGTGTTGGCCATGTAACACGGGTGTTTGAAGGTGTTGGCCATGTAACACGGGTGTTTGAAGGTGTTGGCCATGTAACACGGGTGTTTGAAGGTGTTGGCCATGTAACACGGGTGTTTGAAGGTGTTGGCCGTGTAACACGGGTGTTTGAAGGTGTTGGCCATGTAACACGGGTGTTTGAAGGTGTTGGCCATGTAACACGGGTGTTTGAAGGTGTTGGCCGTGTAACAGGGGTGTTTGAAGGTGTTGGCCATGTAACACGGGTGTTTGAAGGTGTTGGCCATGTAACACGGGTGTTTGAAGGTGTTGGCCGTGTAACACGGGTGTTTGAAGGTGTTGGCCGTGTAACACGGGTGTTTGAAGGTGTTGGCCATGTAACACGGGTGTTTGAAGGTGTTGGCCGTGTAACACGGGTGTTTGAAGGTGTTGGCCGTGTAACACGGGTGTTTGAAGGTGTTGGCCATGTAACACGGGTGTTTGAAGGTGTTGGCCATGTAACACGGGTGTTTGAAGGTGTTGGCCATGTAACACGGGTGTTTGAAGGTGTTGGCCATGTAACACCTGCGCTGATGGTTTTGTGATACAGAACTTGTTTGGTTTCATATCGTGTTGTTAGACATACTGGGTAAAGCAGAGTCTAACATCTTCGCTTATACAAAACAAGCAAGAGGGCGCCACCTGGACACAACACCCGCGCCCGGACAAATACCGGAGAACCACATCAAGTCATCAACCACAGAGGGAAATGAATGATAGCTCTAGGCCTTTCGTGTTACAATCAACACATTATCAGAAGCTTCCAATATTCGAAAATGTTCCCATGAACGAATCTACCTGGAGTTCCTATTCATTTCTGCAACACTGCAATCTCCTGATGTGTTGACTGCAACACGAAAGACCTAGAACTATCATTCATCTCCCCCTGTAGTTGTTTTGTATTTTGTATTGCTTGTTCGCGATTATTGCATCTTTGGTTATATTTATCTCCTTCCTTAATGATCAGAATAATTTCTGTAAATTTGATAAGACGGTCGTGGTGGTCATGTGTGTGTGATATAAGTCTGGTTGGTGTTATGTGTGCAGCATGTGTGTTCATGTTCCTTGGTATGTGTGTGTGCACTCACATAATTCACCTAAATGTGGTTGCAGGGGTCGAGTCATAGGCCCTGGCCCCGCCTCTTCACACAGGTTGCTGGAGGCATCTCTCTCGTGTACCTTGTCACAACCATTGCTTTTTCCGCTGCTAGATGCTTGTTTATGAATGCAGTCAGCACTTTCATGGTGGTGGATGAAACAAGTGTCCCGTGGCCTGGTAAGCAACGCTCTCGCCCCACAGGCTGAGTGTCCGTGGTTCAATCCCCAGAAAGGGTGGGAACATTGGGCGTGTTTCCTTACACATGCTGTCCCCCATTCACCTTTGGACGAAGACCTACTTACACTAGTGAATGGTTCCACTGTGATCCCGCCTCCTCCTGCTTCCACTCACCTGACTACAGTATATAAGCCACTTCTACGGCCCTATGCTGTACTTCCTACAAGAGTGATGGACTGAACACATCGATTCCAGGCTGAGGGACTGATTACCTCGAACTCCTCCTCCCCTTACCCCTCTCTACTTTGTACTGGACTGATGAAGCCACTGTGTGGCGAAACGTTTCCTTAATAAAGATTCCCATTTGTTGCATAAGTGTCTGGTAAGTCCTCAGGAAGGAGGTATTCTAGCAAGTCTCCAGGAAGTTAAGGAGGGGATCTAGTAACTTTTCTAAGTATTTAGCCCGAGTTGCTGTTTGATGATGTGGTACATTAGCTATTCCTGAGGCTCGAACCTCCGATCACTAATAACGACTGTCTCGACCCAGCAAGGGTAGCGAGTAAAAAGTGTGTGGAGCACATAAGACTCAATCTACCGTAAAAGAGTTACTCTCCGGCCTCTCAGAAGCCACTGAAGGGTAGCGGGTCTCTGCTGTAGCCACGGGACCCACTCCCGAGGTGACACGTGTCATACGTTGATTTGATGTAAGAATCGTGGGTAAATAGTGCGTTATTGGCTGGTTTCGGTCTGTATGGTAGTTAGTATGATAGTTTCTTGTTACGCAGGAACTATCAACAGGTAGGTAGGTAGATAGGTAGTTAGGCTGGTTGGCTGGCAGACAAGCAGGCAGGCAGGCAGGCAGCGGCTGGCTGGCTGGCTGGCAGGCAGGCAGGCAGGCAGGCAGGCAGGCAGGCAGGCAGGCAGGCAGGCAGGCAGACAAGCAGGCAGGAAGGCAGGCAGGCAGACAAGCAGGCTGGCTGGTTGGCTGGCAGACAAGCAGGCAGGCAGGCAGGCAGGCTGGCTGGCTGGCAGACAAGCAGGCAGGCAGGCAGGCAGGCTGGCTGGCTGGCTGGCAGACAAGCAGGCAGGCAGGCAGGCAGGCTGGCTGGCTGGCTGGCAGACAAGCAGGCAGGCTGGCTGGCTGACAGACAGGTATGAAATTTCATTGTGAATATATACACTTAGAGATACATAAATACACATCTTAGTGTATAATCACTAAGACATACACTCTTCTCGGTGTATATACACTAAGAGATGCACATCTGGTGAATATATACTGAGAGCTATATACTTCTTTGTATATACACTAAAAGACACACACAGATGTATATAAACTTTGAGATAAATATGTATATCTCGGCGTATAAATACCGAGAAACACACACCGAGTGTATATACACAGATACACACCTCTCAGTGTATATACATCGATGAGTACGAACCTCTTTGTGTATATAGCTTCTAGCTATTTGCAAATGTACTCATTTCATTGACAACTCAATTTTCGACCGTGGTCAATTTCAGAGATACAAAAATACAGGGCATATGTCGAGGGGGATATATATCTGTTAGTTTTTAATGCAATTTTTGTTTTTGTTACGGGAGAGTTGTGTTAGGACAGGTGATGGTGGAAAGGCTGGTGTTATTACAGCAGTAACACAACTGTGTCATTCTGGACAATGACAAGACTATTTCATATTATTGCTATTATCCTCTTTAACCTGTATTCTTCAAGAGTCCCTGAGTTATGTAATAGATATAGCTTCTCTCTCTCTCTCTCTCTTTCTCTCAGAGATTTCTGCTGTTCTACGCTTGATGTATACACCTAGATAATACACGATAGCCCTAATGTAGATAGAAGTAGTTAGCTCTTCTCAACAGACAGACTTCTGCTGTTTTTCATCTCTCTCCTCTCTCTCTCTATTTCTCTCTCTCTCTCTCTCTCTCTCTCTCTCTCTCTCTCTCTCTCTCTGCTGCAATCAAGATAATTTTTCTTCTCAAAATATCACGCAGGGTCTTACAAGAAAGGTTTTGTTATCGCAAGGAATTATGAAGATGTAATATTTGTAAAGACGTGCATGGTGATCCTGAGGGAGGCTCCGCAGGAGACAGTGTGGGAGACCTGGGGATCCTGAGGGAGGCTCCGAAGGAGACAGTGTGGAAGACTTGCCTGGTTTCTAAGATATTTCAGTTCCTTCGGGAGGAGAGCTGACGCGGCACCAGGGAAAAGATTGAGATTTGAGTGGTGATGGTGGTTCTTGTGTTGATGTAGGTGGTAGTGGGGGGGGAGGAATGATGGGCTGCAAGAATGGGAGTGAAAGTGGTGGCATCACCTGAGGCTCCTGAAGAGCGAAACCTTGCAGCAATAAAAACGTCTCATTAGTTAAACATGTGTGTTTCTATCTAGCAGGTGACATGAAGTCAGCTTCTTGAAGACATCAGACTGAGCGAAGGACTGCCCTAGGGACGACGTTAACCAAGTCTCCAACACCATCCCAAGACACTGTCACGCATGAATAGTGACTCAGTGAATACCAGCAACAACACACACACACACCATTGGTCTGACAAATGACTACAGGAATTTAATATCAACAAATGCAGTTATAAAAATCGGGGAAGCGTAAACACGACCGGACAAAGGCTTCAACCTCACTCATAGAGAAGGACCTCGGGGTAAGCATAGTCCAGAGCATCTCACTTGAGACACACATCAACAGAATAACAAAGGTAGCAAACGCTAGACTGACAAATTTAAAGATAGCTTTCAGGAACCTCAACAAGGAGACATTCACCACACCATACACGGCATACATCAGGTCCTTCTTGGAGTATACAACACCAGTATGGAACCCACATCTAATAAAGTGCGTCAAGAAGCTAGAAAAATTGCAAAAGTTTGTAACGAGACTAGTCCTAGACGACTCTGATAAGAGAAAACTAGCGGAGATACAATTACGACATAAAAGATACTCACAGGGATTAACAGGGCAAATAAATTAGTTAGTCACATTGTGGACAGGACGTCAGTTTTGGACATTCTGATAAACTGCCACCACTTCAACGAGCCTGGTGATTATACACTAAAGACATACACCTCTCAGTGTATGTTTAATGTCATGATGTATTTTTATTTGATATAATTATTATTATTATTATTATTATTATTATTATTATTATTATTATTATTATTATTATTCGTAATATTTAGGAGACAGAGAAAATGGAAGGTAAACTATTTTAGTTATTAACGTTGAAGCATTTACTTACAGTGAGAGAGAGAGAGGAGAGAGAGAGAGAGAGAGAGAGAGAGAGAGAGAGAGAGAGAGAGAGAGAGAGAGAGAGAGAGAGAGAGAAGAGAGAGAGAGAGAGAGAGAGAGAGAAGAGAGAGAGAGAGAGAGAGAGAGAGAGAGAAGAGAGAGAGAGAGATCTACCAGAGCTTCACCTACCCTTTACCATTTTATTCTCTTTCACCTCCTCCCCTACCACCCCTACTACCCCCTACCTTTCCCCTACCACCCCCAACCCCCCTTCTCGACCAAAGACTCACCCTCGCCCCCTAACAGGGAGCGACATCCCTCTAGCAAAGGGAAAGGGGTATTTCAGGTACAGTTTCAACACTTGTTATCCAATTACCGTGGCCACTGTGTGTGTGTGTGTCCCCGCCCACTTGTGCTTGCGGGGGTTCGATTCACCGCTCCTGGCTCATCTCAATTACTGCATTAACCCTCTCTCCACAGCGGGTTTACCGAGGGGAAAGAACGATGGACTCTTGATCCAAGGATGTGTAGCCTCATTCCCCTTCCTCGGATCAAAGGTGATTCTTGCCCATTTCCCAGGCCCTACCATACCTGCTCCTGAAGCTGTGTGTTGTGATGGTAATCATGGTATCTGCCATACCTACTGTTGAAGCTGTGTATGGTGATGGTAATCATGGTATCTGCCATATCTACTGCGCAATGTACTCCACGTTTACACTGTCTACACACGAGGAGGAAAGAGAGAGAGAGAGAGAGAGAGAGAGAGAGAGAGAGAGAGAGAGAGAGAGAGAGAGAGAGAGAGAGAGAGAGAGAGAGAGAGTCAGTCAGCTGACCCACAGATGGCTCCAACTTCATCCACTTCAATATTTGAGTCTCATAACAACAAATAGGGTTTCAAATCAGCTGATACAGGTAACAGTTCTTAGCTTGTAAATAAAGTTAGGAACCTTAACCTTATAAAACCCTGTGTAAAAGGATGGAGAGAGAGAGAGAGAGAGAGAGAGAGAGAGAGAGAGAGAGAGAGGGCAGCCGAGTCCTGGGAAGCAGGTTTGTTGACGTTGTGTGAGGCAGTGTAGTAGGGTCTGAGTGATAGCAGCATTTTTATGAATGAACTTTGTTTTTCATCTTGAATTCCTTCGTGTCGAGTCACGCGGCTCTGCATTCACCACCACCGTACCCACACCATCCAAACACACTATGATAGGCTCCAAACACACTGTGGTAGGTTCCAAACACACTGTGCTAGGTTCCAAACACACTGTGGTAGGTTCCAAACACACTATGATAGGCTCCAAGCACACTGTGGTAGGTTCCAAACACACTGTGGTAGGTTCCAAACACACTGTGGTAGGTTCCAAACACACTGTGGTAGGTTCCAAACACACTGGTAGGTTCCAAACACACTATGATAGGCTCCAAACACACTGTGGTAGGTTCCAAACACACTGTGGTAGGTTCCAAACACACTGTGGTAGGTTCCAAACACACTGTGGTAGGTTCCAAACACACTGGTAGGTTCCAAACACACTATGATAGGCTCCAAACACACTGTGGTAGGTTCCAAACACACTGTGGTAGGTTCCAAACACACTGTGGTAGGTTCCAAACACACTGTGGTAGGCTCCAAACACACTGTGGTAGGCTCCAAACACACTGCGGTAGGCTCCAAACACACTATGGTAGGCTCCAAACACACTATGGTACGAAACACTGATACGATGGAAACGCAATACTACTTGTAGGTTACCTGTAGTCATTTCTGGAGGTGGCTGAGGCATCATTGTGTATCATAACATAATGACACAGCAACACCACGGTGTCTTCCACAACCTCGCTGTTCCAGCACTTGCTCTCAACACTACACAAACAACCCTCACATAGAAGATAGAAGATTACGACGGCGTTCCGGCCCGGGTTATTTGTGTATTGTTCCAGTCACGGTATTGTGTTCTTTTGCTCTTTATGAAGAAGAAGGGTTGAATTTGAGGAGCTGCCTAGCAAGGTTCAGTAGACTTGCAGCAGTGCTCCTCAGTCCCGTCCCCTGTGATGCTGCCTCCAGCTTCTACACCTCACTTCTGGCTCCAGTATAAGAGGCTTCAGTCTCATGCATTACTGCTTTTACACTGGTCAGGGCTAAGGGACTGACAACCTCAAATCTTCTAATTCAAGGCTGAGAGACTGACCACCTCATGATTACCTCTCCACTGCTTCTGCTATTTAACACCTCTATATCCGACTGAAGAAGCCTGCTGAGCAGGCGAAACCTTTCAACAATAAAGATGCACCAGTGCTGCACATGTGTCTTACTCATTTGCAACCATCAACACTATCAGCCAAGCCAACACCAACACTAACTACACCACTAGACAGCTGTCAACACCCGCCCCCCCCCAGCTGTCAGAAGCTCTCGCTAGTAATGTGTGAGATAATCCAAAATAAAGCTTATGTCAGAGTATGAAAGGAGTATCGAGGCTGCAATAACACTGGACGTAAACAAAGGAGACAGTTGTGTCCTTGCGGCTCCACCACACTAATTCACTCATAAAACAATTCATTTTTAACATTCTAACACTAGAGTACAGAGTTTAACATGGGTATATACTATATATTAAGAGGTGTACGTCTCTCAATATATACGGTATACACCGAGAGGTGTATATCTTCAGTGTGTATGTCCCGAGAGGTGAATGTCGCAATGTATATAGTACTCCGAGATGTGTATATACCACGAGAGGTGTATGTCTTAGTGTATATACAATGAGAGATGAATGTCTCTCAGTGTATATACAATGAGAGATGAATGTCTCTCAGTGTATATACAATGAGAGGTGCATGTCTCTCAGTGTATATACAATGAGAGATGTATGTCTCTCAGTGTATATACAATGAGATGAATGTCTCTCAGTGTATATACAATGAGAGGTGCATGTCTCTCAGTGTATATACAATGAGAGATGCATGTCTCTCAGTGTATATACACTGAGAATTTAAATTACTCACCATATTAGGTATTAAAATATTCTTGACTGGTGGTGAACAGCTGACCCGCAGCCTTAATGACCCTCGTGTGGTAGACAGGTTTTAAACCCCATTGACCAACCGACACCTTGACGTATCCAAGATCGAATCATAGATACAGTACGACAGGATAGAAAACCAGAAGGCTCAACTCCCTCCCTCCAACCTCGTGTTAACATGCCAGTGCAACTAAAAGTTGGCTGATAGTCCACCATGAAGTTACTTACCACCAGTTCTAAAAATGTAGACGAATAATTAACCTCAACAACCATATATGAACTCGAAGAAAAACAACAACAAATAAAAGTATTCAAGAATAAATGTATAAAATAATGAATAACTCGATAGATAAATAAAAATAGCATAAAAGCGGAGAATTTTAGAGTTTCGTGAACACAAAGTAGTGGAAGTGTCAGTCACAGGGCAGACTATTAGTATATAATCTTGGCGTTAATACCACCTCCCTGTCCCCTTTACTTTCTTCCACTACTACCATCTTCCTCCCAGTAATATACCTCATTTAACAGTTGCCTCAGTAATCCCCCGCCTTCTTGCCCTCAAATCACGGCGTCATCTTTGGTGATTTTGTTATATTGTAAATTATTAGTTGCTTGTAAGTTACCTTTTGTAAATGATTTATGGCTTTCTTTGAGGATGGACTTGTAAATTACGTTTTCTTCTTCGTGGTGACCTTGTAAATCATTCGTTGGTCTTGCTTTGGATTTGTAAACTGTTATTTATTCTTGAAGGTGGGCTTGTAAATTGTTTACAGCTGCAAATTGTTAGTTTGTAAACTAATCCCGCATGAACTTGTAAATTATTTCTCTACACGGAAGTGATCGTGTAAATTATGTAGTTTCATGGGAATGCAGATATGTAAATTTTTCGAGCAGTAAACTGTACAGCGCTTGTAAATTGTTCAGTAAATTGTACAGCTTGTAAATTGTCCTTCAATAACACTGTTTTCAATTCTAAGTTCATTATGTTAAGTAACTTGTAAATCACTTGTGGTGTGTGTAAATAAAGACTGGTCTGGGACCGGGCCCCGAGGGCGATGACCCCCAGAACCGAGTAAATTGTAAATACCTCACTGTAATACATTGTAAATACTTTACTGAAGCTTGCAAATGAAGTCATTTAATTGTAAATGCATTATGAGTTTTACACTAGATTGTAAATTAAGTGAAAATATTGTAAATGCATAAAATACTTTGAGTTAGCTTGTAAACGAGGTAAGTTTATTGTAAATGTAGTGTAATGTTACCTTGTAAATCAAACTTGTCCAGTTTTTGTGGGTCGTGTCTCGTATATTGTAAATTATACAAATTATATAAAGTACACTGGTATTCTATAATGTCTGAGAACACACACACACACACACACACACACACATACACACATACACACACAAACACACACACACACACACACATACACACACACACACACACACACACATACACACACAACACACACACACACACACACACAACACACACACACACACACACACACACACACACACACACACACACACATACACACACACACAGAGGAGACATGATAACGACATACAAAATACTGCGGGGAATTGACAAGGTAGATAGTGACAGGTTGTTTCAGAGAGGGAACACAGAAACAAGGGGACACAACTGGAAGCTGAAGACTCAGATGAGTCAAAGGGATGTCAGGAAACATTTCTTCAGCCACAGAGTAGTCAGGAAGTGGAATGGACTAGAGAAAGATATAGTGGAGGCAGGAACCATACATAGTTTTAAGACAAGGTATGATAAAGCTCATGGAGCAGGGAGAGCAGAGACCCAGTAGCAGACAGCGAAGAGGCGGGGCCAGGAGCTGAGTCTCGACCCCTGCAACCACAATTAGGTGAGTGCAATTAGGTGAGTACACACACACACACACACACACACACACATATACACACACACACACACACACACACACACACACACACACACATGCATGTATCATGCAGGTTCCAGGACTAAGAATGACCCACATTACTGTGCTCAGTAATCCCTCAAAGAATACCTTACTATGATAGACACACAAAATAGCTTTGACATACTTTACGCTGCACTTAAAAACGCATTATGCAATCTTATATCAGCTTAGGAGTGTATCATGCGGAGAGAGAGAGAGAGAGAGAGAGAGAGAGAGAGAGAGAGAGAGAGAGAGAGATAGAATACATGGAAAGGGTTAACAGCCAAACACACAACGAGGCTATCTTCTAAGAAGGACTACCTAATTCTATCAGCTACTATCTAGATAGCTGAGACACAAATAGTAAATGAAAAGGCTCTCTCCCCACCCTCCACTGCCAGCATGAAGCAGGAAGGGGAGGGTGAACATACCACACAGTACAGGAAGCAAAACATCATGAAATGTATAGGTGTGAGTAAATGGTAGTATTGGACTACACACTACCTCTACTGCACAGTACTTCTACTGTACAGTACTTCTACTGCACAGTACTTCTATTTCTGGCCACCACTCGTTCAACTTCAACACAGTACACTACAAGTGAACATCAACACTGGCATATAACGAGCAGCTTGAGACCAAACACCAGGACACCGGTGGTCACTGCCAGGAAATGAATTCTGACTTGTGTTTACGAAGTGTTCCCCCAGCTGGTTCTCTATGGAATGACTTGATTTATCGTACATAGCAGGCGTGGACAGACTAATAAAGTGCTCCACGACTCTCAGAAGAAACTCTTACCCACATTAGTGGTGCACCTCACATCACAGAGTTTCATAGCGCTGTGGACAGATCATCGATTCGAGGTCCCGAAAAAAACACTCCATATATGAATCAAAGAGGTAGAGATATGTGGGGCAGCGGGCCTCCAGCAGCAACAGCCTGGTTGACCAGGCAAGCACCAGACGAGCCTGGCCCATGGCCGGGCTCAGAGAGTAGATACTCTCGAAACTCTTCAAAGGTATATCAAAGGTATAAGGAAGCAAAGCAGTGGAGAGAGAGAGAGAGAGGAGAGAGAGAGAGAGAGAGAGAGAGAGAGAGAGAGAGAGAGAGAGAGAGAGAGAGACACACACACACACACATTCCTCACCCCTCACATCATCAATGCACTACTATGCCCAAATCAAAAAATAACTCAAGCTTTGACAAAACTCCTATTAAACTCGACGCCCCTGCCCGCTAATACCCCATGATGCCCCACTACCCAAGGTTTAAAGTGACACCTTTAACCAGTTTAAAACAAGATTTATTGTGAACACAGTTTATCACACTTGAACGAGCCTCTAACACGAGCGAGCGAGTCAATGTCTTGTTTACACCAATGACGTCACTGAAGAATCCGTATTTGAATCCGGATTAATAATGGAGCGTTCGTGACGCAGTCAACACAGTAGTTGATTGATTGTTTTCGGAGGAAAAAAAGGAAAATAAAACGTAAGATTTAGTGGCCCTTAACAACCACAACAACAACTAGATGTATTTCGGTGGGTGCACCACCCCAGGGAGGTATTCTCGTATCTCACAAGCCCAGCCTCCTCTACCTCAGAGCACGTAAAAGGAATAGTGCACAGTGGTCATATATTTCTAATGAAACAAAAGTAAAAACATGTATATGTGTATGTATATTTGTGAATATGTATTTTTAATACCCAATTATTAAAATCTTAATACCAGGGTATTGAAATTTTTAATACCTGGATATTAAAATTCTAATACCCAGGTATTAAAAAATTTTAATACCAAGATATTAAGTTTTTTAATGCTGAAGTAATAAAAGATACCTGAAACTGTGATGCCAACATCGAGTTTGGGTTTGAGAAGAAACTGCCTAGTATGGGCCAGTAGGCCTGCTGCAGCGCTCCTTCATTCTTATGTTCTTAATGCAAAAAGGATCCTTAAAGCAATCCCATGTCAGGACTTAAAAAGGATTTTAAAAGTATTTAACATTTGAAGCCAATTAGTTAATTCGTTCTGAAATTATAAAGAAAACATTGAGATGGTATTAAGGAAACTGGAGCTGACAGATGACCGGCTCTGGCATCGCGTCGTGCAGTATTTAAGGGTTCACTCACCTCAGAAAATTTTAAATTATTATTATAACTATGCGCTAAGCCCACAAGGGTCATACAGCGCTGTTCAGAAAATTTAAAAACTATGAAAACGCGAATATAAAATATTTTTTCGAAATTTGTTTTGAATTTGCATTAGTTCAAATACTATTACCTATAATTCTGTTAGAAAAATATTTTGTGAATTTTTAAGATAATCCAATTTGATGAAAATTCCCATAATTCCAAGATTAAGCGAATATTTATTGCATTAACAAGTCTGGCCACACACAAGTGAACTAGGCACTATCTTGGTAGTAAGATGCTGTTTCTTGAATCAGATGTGACCACCACTCACTTCCCTGGTATTATACAGGGAGTTTCACTCGTAGGAGGCCCTGAGTTGGCACTCCCGTAGTTGCAACTATCTTGTTTATACTATGTAATGTCTGTAGTAAACGATAACTAGAGGCCTCCTACGAGTGAAACACTCTAGAACCTCTCTGGGTTTCCTTTCTCAAAATTTTTCGTTAATTCCTCTAAAACGCCTTATTCGATCAACTTCAAATTTTAAACGCTTGTATAATGCATCATCCATTAAATACTGAAGCCATTCAGAACACGCAGACGCATATATTTTGACCATAATAATGACACGGGAATCAAAAATTCACACTATGTTTACATATAAAATCGTTAAAATTTCATCTACACACTTGAGCCTTACTTTCCACCGTCGACGAATGAGGAGGCAACTTTGTTGAACATTTGAAGCTAAACCGCTGAGGCTTTTGCAAGTTATCTCAGCCATTCCAGGATGTTGGGAAAGGGTTCAATAACTGTGGTCACAGGACACCTGCACACGACAATTGTTCCTGAAATCTGATCCTCATTATCCTACACAACCGTTCAAAATTTTAATTCGAAAGAAAATGAGGTTCTCGAGTTATGAGCGAAAGAACAAAGTAAAGTTGGAAGAAGAACAGACAAGAAAAATACTTAACAAAATGAAAACATAAGTAAAATTGTTTAATTATAAACAATAAGCTAATAGATTTCAAGGTGTTATATTTCAATAAGATTTATTGGCAGTGTGGCTTGTCTGATGTTTTACTGTTTAGTGTTGGAGGTGGGAAGTACAGTGTCTTTATTCTGAAGGATGGGTGGGGATGTTGTGGTTCTGGAGGTGACAACAACATGATGTTCAATAAAGACAAGTTTCACTTACTCCATTATGAAAAGATTGAAGAAATAAAGATTGTAACAATATAAAACAAGCCTGAATCACTCAATAGAGTGTAAGATTAATTTGAGAGACCTTGGAGTGGTTATGTCAGAAGATCTCACGTTTCAAGGATCACAACAGTGTCACTATCAGTACCTCACGGAAAGTGATAGGCTGCATAAGTAGAACCTTCTTAACAAGAGATGGTAAGCCAGTGATAGTACTCTTCAAGTTGTCCTCTCAAGGCTGGAGTACTGCTGTACTCTAACACCTCCGTTTAAGGCAAGCAAAACTGCGAACTTGCAGAATGTGAAGAAAACATTCACTGGTCGCATAAATTCAGTCAACTACCACAATTACTAGGAGCGTTTGAAGTCCCCTCAACTGTGCTTCTTGAAACGTTGGCAAGATACATTATAATCTACATCTATAAAATTCTAGATGTCTGATTTCAAATCTGCACACAAATCATTCCTGTGACAGTAAGAGGCACGATAGGCAGTGCAAAATACCCACAATGAAAAGCAAGAGTTGTAATGAGTACACTAAGGGAAAACTCATTAAGTGTGGAGGGACCAAGACTATTCAGTAACCTCCCTTCATATATAAGAAGGATTATTGGCAGACCCTTAGCTGTCTTCAAGAGGGAACCTATTAAGTTCCTGAAACCAGTTCCTAATTAGCCGGGCTGTGGTGCATACACTGGACTCCTTGCCGCTAGCACTAACAACCTGGTTGAACAGGCCAGTCACCCAGAGGCCTAGCCTGGGACCGGGCAGCGGGGGCGTTGACCCCTGGAACAGTCTCCAGGTAGACTCTACTCTTATGTATTTATTTACGGAAGAAGATGAAAATGAAGAATAAGATGATGAAGAAGAAGAAGATGAAGAAGATGAAGAAGAAGATGAAGAAGAAGTAGAACCCTACAAAAAGAACCTGCACACAGCCAACAACCCAGACAGATTTCTTTCGCATTACTGGAATACCTGAGGGAGTAGCCAGGGTATATAAACCTAGTGGAACCCCTTAACACAGGCGCTGTGTCCACTCAGAGTGCCTGCAGAGTGCAAGTTTTTCTTACCTACTATTAACTCAAGCATTCGTCCCCCTCGCAAAAAGAGAAGAGATATTTAAATGAGATCTAGATTACGGCAGAGAGACTTTGTTGCTGCACAGATAAATGTATTGTGAAGTGAATATCATCAATGATAATGAGCACCATCAAAATGATGCCACAATAATAAAGGTATACAAAAAAACAATCTAACTAACTCTGCCTTAATTTTCCTAACCATACAGCGGAATAATTCAATGAATATATATGATATATATATATATATATATATATATATATATATATATATATATATATATATATATATATATATATATATATATATATATATAAATTTAAGCAAAGAACAGAAAATAGGAGCCGCTATAGCTAACGAATAATTACTGCAGCACAAAGAAAGTTAGATATACAATAAATGACACCAGCTCCTGGTCCCAAACCACCACAACACACACACAACAACACCAGCTCCTGGTACCAGACCACCACCACCACAATAACACCAGCTCTTGGTACCAGACCACCACCACCACAACAACACCAGCTCCTGGTACCAGACCACCACCACCACAACAACACCAGCTCCTGGTACCAGACCACCACCACCACAACAACACCAGCTCCTGGTACCAGACCACCACCACCACAACAACACCAGCTCCTGGTACCAGACCACCACCACCACCACAACAACAGCTCCTGGTACCAGACCACCACCACCACAACAACACCAGCTCCTGGTACCAGACCACCACCACAACAACACCAGCTCCTGGTACCAGACCACCACCACCATCACAACACCAGCTCCTGGTACCAGACCACCACCACCACCACAACAACAGCTCCTGGTACCAGACCACCACCACCACAACAACACCAGCTCCTGGTACCAGACCACCACCATCACAACACCAGCTCCTGGTACCAGACCACCACCACCACAACAACAGCTCCTGGTACCAGACCACCACCACCACAACAACACCAGCTCCTGGTACCAGACCACCACCATCACAACACCAGCTCCTGGTACCAGACCACCACCACCACAACAACAGCTCCTGGTACCAGATCACCACCACCACAACAACACCACCTCCTGGTACCAGACCACCACCACCACAACAACACCAGCTCCTGGTACCAGACCACCACCATCACAACACCAGCTCCTGGTACCAGATCACCACCACCACAACAACACCAGCTCCTGGTACCAGATCACCACCACCATCACAACACCAGCTCCTGGTACCAGACCACCACCACCACAACACCAGCTCCTGGTACCAGACTACCACCACCACAAAAACACCAGCTCCTGGTACCAGACCACCACCACCACAACAACACCAGCTCCTGGTACCAGACCACCACAACACCAGCTCCTGGTACCAGACCACCACCACCACAACACCAGCTCCTGGTACCAGACCACCACAACACCAGCTCCTGGTACCAGACCACCACAACACCAGCTCCTGGTACCAGACCACCACAACACCAGCTCCTGGTACCAGACCACCACAACACCAGCTCCTGGTACTAGACCACCACAACACCAGCTCCTGGTACCAGACCACCACAACACCAGCTCCTGGTACCAGACCACCACAACACCAGCTCCTGGTACCAGACCACCACAACACCAGCTCCTGGTACCAGACCACCACAACACCAGCTCCTGGTACCAGACCACCACAACACCAGCTCCTGGTACCAGACCACCACAACACCAGCTCCTGGTACCAGACCACCACAACACATCCAAAATAACACCAGAATTTGTTACTCCAAGATAGTAAATATCATGTGGCAGAGATGAACACAACGCTTAACACACCTCTTACCCGCCGTTGCAATGACTGTTGTGTTATCTATATAGGACAACATGGAAGAGATCTCTCAAGAAGAATCATTGAGATTTAAAGGTCAGTAAGATAAACGCAAGAGAGCTCTGTAGTTCTTCTACACCTTGGACTACAAGACTACAAAATATACTGGCAATCCGCTTGTGATACAGTTTCGAAAATAAGATCTTAAATTTAGCTCTCGTTCATAACAACCCCAACTTTAGGGGGGATGAGCCGAACCGACTTTTTTTTTATTATGCAAATATTTCAATGGGAATATTGTCTTTGAATTAAGCAGCATTAGATACATAGACACTGAGTTTTTAGTGATTTTTGCCTTAGAGTTATATAGAAAAAAATGCCCTATTTGATAGGGCTTATGGCAATCGCTCTCCTACAAAATTGGTAAGACATTCAATGTTGTAGTTGAGATCAGGTGAAAGATGAAGAGTTAGGGTATAGAAATAGAGAGCGGTTTGAGCTTTCTGTCAATAGATTGCATTATGCAAATTATTGAAATACCTGGTATTTTTTTTTTTTTGGGAAAACAAAAATCACTAAAAAGAAACCGTAAAACACATCGCAAAATCGCTCTCTAATTCAATAGAACCATCATTCCTCATTAACCTGCGAAAGAATCATGATGCTATGATAAATACTCTTTGCATGAGAGGGATTATAATGTCAATAACTTACTCCTGAGATATTGATAATTATCTTAGGTAATCGGACGCCACCTTCCAGAGCAGCACTCGCCACCGTGCTTAGCGGAGGCTGTAAGGCCACTGAGACGCCTGCCGCTGCTCACCCACACCAACACTCACACAAGCTGCCATCCACTCTATTTCAAGTGAACCAATCATAAAAATAGACTAAACTGACTAATTATCAACAAGTCTTTTTGTTGACACCAAGAACAAAAAAAATACATTTTAGTATAAACATAGAAATATGATGGAAATAAGCAGATTGCATCAACTTGTTGCCAGAATTATGCACTATTTTTTGGTAAGAAAAAAATATTTTCCATAATTTTTCGATTTTATTTTTTTTATAAATCGACAGAGGCTCATCCCCCCCCCCCTTCAACTTTCCACGAGAACGGTGGAGACCAGAGAGTATCTTTTTTTGCGAAACGTTTCCCCTGCAGAGTAGGCTTCTTCGATGGAGTACAGAGGAGGCAGCAAAGGCAGTAGAGATGCAGAGACGATGTGGTCAGTCCATCAGTCCTGATGACTTAGTTCTGCTCCAGAGTCCAGAACAATTGTTCTAGACTTTGGAACAAAAACTCTTCTCTAAGCTGAGGGACTAACCATAAGTCTTATTTGTAAACTTGTCCGTACTGTATATCAACAACCTACACTGCAGTCTTACAGGTCAACAACCTACACTGCAGTCTTACAGGTCAACAACCTACACTGCAGTCTTACAGCTCAACAACCTACACTGCAGTCTTACAGGTCAACAACCTACACTGCAGTCTTACAGCCTACACAACCTACACTGCAGTCTTACAGCTCAACAACCTACACTGCAGTCTTACAGGTCAACAACCTACACTGCAGTCTTACAGCTCAACAACCTACACTGCAGTCTTACAGGTCAACAACCTACACTGCAGTCTTACAGCACAACAACCTACACTGCAGTCTTACAGCTCAACAACCTACACTGCAGTCTTACAGGTCAACAACCTACACTGCAGTCTTACAGCTCAACAACCTACACTGCAGTCTTATAGCTCAACAACCTACACTGCAGTCTTACAGCACAACAACCTACACTGCAGTCTTACAGCACAACAACCTACACTGCAGTCTTACAGCTCAACAACCTACACTGCAGTCTTACAGCTCAACAACCTACACTGCAGTCTTACAGCTCAACAACCTACACTGCAGTCTTACAGCTCAACAACCTACACTGCAGTCTTATAGCTCAACAACCTACACTGCAGTCTTACAGCACAACAACCTACACTGCAGTCTTACAGCTCAACAACCTACACTGCAGTCTTACAGCTCAACAACCTACACTGCAGTCTTACAGCTCAACAACCTACACTGCAGTCTTACAGCTCAACAACCTACACTGCAGTCTTACAGCACAACAACCTACACTGCAGTCTTACAGCACAACAACCTACACTGCAGTCTTACAGCTCAACAACCTACACTGCAGTCTTACAGCTCAACAACCTACACTGCAGTCTTACAGCACAACAACCTACACTGCAGTCTTACAGCACAACAACCTACACTGCAGTCTTACAGCTCAACAACCTACACTGCAGCCTTACAGCTCAACAACCTACACTGCAGTCTTACAGCACAACAACCTACACTGCAGTCTTACAGCATCAACAACCTACACTGCAGTCTTACAGCACAACAACCTACACTGCAGTCTTACAGCTCAACAACCTACACTGCAGTCTTACAGCTCAACAACCTACACTGCAGTCTTACAGCACAACAACCTACACTGCAGTCTTACAGCACAACAACCTACACTGCAGTCTTACAGCACAACAACCTACACTGCAGTCTTACAGCCAACAACCTACACTGCAGTCTTACAGCTCAACAACCTACACTGCAGTCTTACAGCACAACAACCTACACTGCAGTCTTACAGCACAACAACCTACACTGCAGTCTTACAGCACAACAACCTACACTGCAGTCTTACAGCACAACAACCTACACTGCAGTCTTACAGCACAACAACCTACACTGCAGTCTTACAGCTCAACAACCTACACTGCAGTCTTACAGCTCAACAACCTACACTGCAGTCTTACAGCACAACAACCTACACTGCAGTCTTACAGCTCAACAACCTACACTGCAGTCTTACAGCACAACAACCTACACTGCAGTCTTACAGCACAACAACCTACACTGCAGTCTTACAGCTCAACAACCTACACTGCAGTCTTACAGCTCAACAACCTACACTGCAGTCTTACAGCACAACAACCTACACTGCAGTCTTACAGCACAACAACCTACACTGCAGTCTTACAGCTCAACAACCTACACTGCAGTCTTACAGCTCAACAACCTACACTGCAGTCTTACAGCCAACAACCTACACTGCAGTCTTACAGCACAACAACCTACACTGCAGTCTTACAGCTCAACAACCTACACTGCAGTCTTACAGCCCTATGCAACAACCACACCTGCAGTCTTACAGCTCAACAACCTACACTGCAGTCTTACAGCTCAACAACCTACACTGCAGTCTTACAGCTCAACAACCTACACTGCAGTCTTACAGCACAACAACCTACACTGCAGTCTACAGCTCAACAACCTACACTGCAGTCTTACAGCACAACAACCTACACTGCAGTCTTACAGCTCAACAACCTACACTGCAGTCTTACAGCTCAACAACCTACACTGCAGTCTTACAGCACAACAACCTACACTGCAGTCTTACAGCTCAACAACCTACACTGCAGTCTTACAGCACAACAACCTACACTGCAGTCTTACAGCACAACAACCTACACTGCAGTCTTACA
Organism: Cherax destructor; assembly: GCA_009830355.1. NCBI lineage: Eukaryota > Metazoa > Arthropoda > Malacostraca > Decapoda > Parastacidae > Cherax > Cherax destructor. Next base: position 120,561 of record WNWK01003173.1, read on the forward strand.
GCACAACAACCTACACTGCAGTCTTACAGCACAACAACCTACACTGCAGTCTTACAGCTCAACAACCTACACTGCAGTCTTACAGCACAACAACCTACACTGCAGGCTTACAGCTCAACAACCTACACTGCAGGCTTACAGCACAACAACCTACACTGCAGTCTTACAGCTCAACAACCTACACTGCAGTCTTACAGCACAACAACCTACACTGCAGTCTTACAGCACAACAACCTACACTGCAGTCATACAGCTCAACAACCTACACTGCAGTCTTACAGCACAACAACCTACACTGCAGTCTTACAGCTCAACAACCTACACTGCAGTCTTACAGCTCAACAACCTACACTGCAGTCTTACAGCACAACAACCTACACTGCAGGCTTACAGCTCAACAACCTACACTGCAGTCTTACAGCACAAAACAACAGTTTAGTGCTAGGATGGTTCTACCACACACAGGATTCAGTCTTGTTAGGTTAGGTAAGGTTCGTCAGAAAACAGGACAAGTGTTTCCTGACGCGGGTCTTATATCATGACCCGCCGCTGGAGTTTTGGTCATCTGACCGAGGCCTTCCGCTGGCTCAACTTGCCTTCTACAGTCTTGATGTGGACAAAAATTTGACATCGCCCTCCCGGCCAGGCGTCAACAAACACTGGAATCTGAGCTTTTGATCCGAGGAATCTGAGCTACCCCGCTACCCTTCCAAGGATGGAAAGTCATTGTCTTTAGTTTCACTGGAGGTGTGTGATACCCACGGGTTTACCGCTGTCCTGAAGGCTTCCTCACAGTGTTGACCACAGGGGCAGTGCTCACCTGACAGTGTTGACCACAGGGGCAGTGCTCACCTGACAGTGTTGACCACAGGGGCAGTGTTCACCTGACAGTGTTGACCACAGGGGCAGTGCTCACCTGACAGTGTTGACCACAGGGGCAGTGCTCACCTGACAGTGTCGACCACAGGGGCAGTGCTCACCTGACAGTGTCGACCACAGGGGCAGTGCTCACCTGACAGTGTTGACCACAGGGGCAGTGCTCACCTGACAGTGTTGACCACAGGGGCAGTGCTCACCTGACAGTGTTGACCACAGGGGCAGTGCTCACCTGACAATGTTGACCACAGGGGCAGTGCTCACCTGACAGTGTTGACCACAGGGGCAGTGTTCACCTGACAGTGTTGACCACAGGGGCAGTGCTCACCTGACAGTGTTGACCACAGGGGCAGTGCTCACCTGACAGTGTCGACCACAGGGCAGTGCTCACCTGACAGTGTTGACCACAGGGGCAGTGCTCACCTGACAGTGTCGACCACAGGGCAGTGCTCACCTGACAGTGTTGACCACAGGGGCAGTGCTCACCTGACAGTGTCGACCACAGGGGCAGTGCTCACCTGACAGTGTTGACCACAGGGGCAGTGCTCACCTGACAGTGTTGACCACAGGGGCAGTGTTCACCTGACAGTGTTGACCACAGGGGCAGTGCTCACCTGACAGTGTTGACCACAGGGGCAGTGCTCACCTGACAGTGTTGACCACAGGGGCAGTGCTCACCTGGCAGTGTTGACCACAGGGGCAGTGCTCACCTGACAGTGTTGACCACAGGGGCAGTGCTCAACTGACAGTGTCGACCACAGGGGCAGTGCTCACCTGACAGTGTTGACCACAGGGCAGTGCTCACCTGACAGTGTTGACCACAGGGGCAGTGTTCACCTGACAGTGTTGACCACAGGGCAGTGCTCACCTGACAGTGTTGACCACAGGGGCAGTGCTCACCTGACAGTGTTGACCACAGGGGCAGTGCTCACCTGACAGTGTTGACCACAGGGCAGTGCTCACCTGACAGTGTTGACCACAGGGGCAGTGCTCACCTGACAGTGTTGACCACAGGGGCAGTGCTCACCTGACAGTGTTGACCACAGGGGCAGTGCTCACCTGACAGTGTTGACCACAGGGGCAGTGCTCACCTGACAGTGTTGACCACAGGGGCAGTGCTCAACTGACAGTGTCGACCACAGGGGCAGTGCTCACCTGACAGTGTCGACCACAGGGCAGTGCTCAACTGACAGTGTCGACCACAGGGGCAGTGCTCACATGACAGTGTCGACCACAGGGGCAGTGCTCACCTGACAGTGTCGACCACAGGGGCAGTGCTCACCTGACAGTGTCGACCACAGGGGCAGTGCTCACCTGACAGTGTTGACCACAGGGGCAGTGCTCACCTGACAGTGTTGACCCCAGGGAAGTGCTCACCTGACAGTGTTGACCACAGGGGCAGTGCTCACCTGACAGTGTCGACCACAGGGGCAGTGCTCACCTGACAGTGTTGACCACAGGGGCAGTGCTCACCTGACAGTGTCGACCACAGGGGCAGTGCTCACTTGCATTCCACTAACTATTCTTTAACACCTCCAAACTTTTCCTACCATAAGATTCGTTTTTTTTAATTATAGCACACGATATATACACTGAGAGGTGTATATCTTTAATATATATATATATATATATATATATATATATATATATATATATATATATATATATATATATATATATATACCTCTCGGTGTATATCGCAAGTGTATATACAGTGAGAGGCGTATGTCTTAAGTGTATATACACTGAGAGGTGTATATCTCAAGTGTATATGCACTAAGAGGTGTATATCTCAAGTGTATATGCACTAAGAGGTGTATATCTCAAGTGTATATACACCGAGATGCGTATATCTCAAGTGTATATACACTGAGAGGTGTACATCTCAAGTGTATATACACCGAGAGGCGTATGTCTCAAGTGTATATACACTGAGAGGTGTATATCTCAAGTGTAAATGCACTAAGAGGTGTATATCTCAAGTGTATATGCACTAAGAGGTGTATATCTCAAGTGTATATGCACTAAGAGGTGTATATCTCAAGTGTATATGCACTAAGAGGTGTATATCTCAAGTGTATATGCACTAAGATGTGTATATCTCAAGTGTATATACACTAAGAGGTGTATATCTCAATGTAGATGATGTGAGGTAGGGTAACAGCGTGTAAGAGAGCTGAAGGTAACAGTTGTAACAGGATTGTAAACACTATAACCCACGGTGTCCCATCTCAGTGTTAATTAACCAAACTTAAAACAACGTACAACAATGTACGTAGTATATAATATGTCAGCTAAGGTCTATATAAGTTGTATCATTTACTTATAGAAATAAAGATTACTATTATTATTAATTTTTATTATATAATTGAACATCGCTTTTACACGCTTCCTTCAAGCCCGCTAACGTCATAAAGATGTCAGGTACGTCTTAATGAAGGCAGGGAACAACGGGAGACATCATGGAGAAAGTAGCGGGGAAGTGGCGTCCCGCTGGGCCACGTTACGTTCCTGGTTCCTGCCCACTGAAACAATCTCTCCCTCTCCTCGCTAAATATTTTTCGTCCAGAGGTACCAGTGACCGCTTTCAAGAGTTCCTCTGCTCTCTCAGCCAGGCCTGAGGCCAGGTTTACTTGCTGAGTGTCCGATTAACCAGGCTGTTATGTCTGGCAGCCTGCAGGTCTACACAGCCATCGCATCATGATTGATATTTCACTTCTTACCTTTACCTTTGAAGAGTTTCGAGAGTTTATCTACTCTCTGAGCCCGGCCATGGACCAGGCTCGTCTGGTGCTTGCTTGCTTGTCAACACAAGTGTGAACACCACAGTACTGTACACGTGTCAACACAAGTGTTAACACCACAGCACTGTACACGTGACAACACAAGTGTGAACACCACAGTACTGTACACGTGTCAACACAAGTGTGAACACCACAGTACTGTACACGTGACAACACAAGTGTGAACACCACAGCACTGTACACGTGTCAACACAAGTGTGAACACCACAGTACTGTACACGTGTCAACACAAGTGTGAACACCACAGTACTGTACACGTGACAACACAAGTGTGAACACCGCAGCACTGTACACGTGACAACATAAGTGTGAACACCACAGTACTGTACACGTGACAACACAAGTGTGAACACCACAGTACTGTACACGTGACAAAACAAGTGTGAACACCGTAGCACTGTACACGTGACAACACAAGTGTGAACACCACAGCACTGTACACGTGTCAACACAAGTGTGAACACCACAGCACTGTACACGTGACAACACAAGTGTGAACATCACAGTACTGTACACGTGACAACACAAGTGTGAACACCGCAGTACTGTACACGTGACAACACAAGTGTGAACACCATAGCACTGTACACGTGCAACACAAGTGTGAACACACAGTACTGTACACGTGACAACACAAGTGTGAACACCACAGTACTGTACACGTGACAACACAAGTGTGAACACCACAGCACTGTACACGTGACAACAAGTGTGAACACCACAGACTGTACACGTGCAACACAAGTGTGAACACCACAGTACTGTACACGTGACAACACAAGTGTGAACACCGCAGTACTGTACACGTGACAACACGTGTGAACACCGTAGCACTGTACACGTGACAACACAAGTGTGAACACCGTAGCACTGTACACGTGACAACACAAGTGTGAACATCACAGTACTGTACACGTGACAACACAAGTGTGAACACCACAGTACTGTACACGTGACAACACAAGTGTGAACACCGTAGCACTGTACACGTGACAACAAGTGTGAACACCACAGTACTGTACACGTGACAACACAAGTGTGAACACCACAGTACTGTACACGTGACAACACAAGTGTGAACACCGCAGTACTGTACACGTGACAACACGTGTGAACACCGTAGCACTGTACACCTGACAACACAAGTGACACCATATTATCATCACTGGTGTAACTTCTTTCAAGTCTCATAATACACCAGTTGACATTTTGCTGTACCTTGTAAACAATTGACTCACCTGATATAAATGTCTGGGTGTTCTACGTTGTAAACACAGGAAACACTGACACGTGACAGTGAAACACAGATTACACGACACAGAACACCACAGTACGTACACGTGACAACACAAGTGTGAACACGCATTGTACACCGTGAACATAGCACTGTACCTGACAACACGTGACACCATTATCATCACTGGTAACTTTAAAGGTCTCATAATATCCGTGTCTTTCGACCTTGTAAATTCTCCCTGATATAAATGTTGATGTTCATTGTTGTTGTCGTTCTTTGGACACTTCTAACTTTGTTTATCTTGTGTTGTTTGTCGCTTTTTATATATAAGAAGTTGGTGTTAAATTTTGTAAAGTTCTTCCAACATATCTAATACTACAATGAACAAGTGGTGTCAGCAGCATGTACACCAGCGTGTACACCAGCGTGTACACCAGCGTGTACACCAGCGTGTACACCAGCGTGTACACCAGCGTGTACACCAGCGTGTACACCAGCGTGTACACCAGCGTGTACACCAGCGTGTACACCAGCGTGTACATTCTACTGACACTGGTACACTACACTTGTGTTATAAGGAAGCAATATTCAAAATAATTACTGGATAGTTACCCACAAATTCCATTTTAATTTGTCTTTGGAAACTAACTATTGGTAGTCACTTGAGGTTAAAGGTTCTTGCTGCTTCGCCTCTCCAGTGTATCAGTTAACTAATTGTAACATCACATGTCTAACAAATACTTTCAAAATATTAACACAACAAGAAGCTACAACAATGTGACTGCAACAGTACACAAATAACATATATATATATATATATATATATATATATATATATATATATATATATATATATATATATATTATATTATGAAAGGAGGTTAATGTTTGAACGTGCAACAATTACACTTCCACTATAATAAAAGTAAAATAAAAAATTTGCTGAGCAACTTTTCCCTTGACAATATATAAATTATATATTTTATTTCTTTCTCTTCTCTCTCTCTCTCTCTCTCTCTCTCTCTCTCTCTCTCTCTCTCTCTCTCTCTCTCTCTCTCTCTCTCTCTCTCCCTGCTTGGCTTTCTGATCAAAAAACTTGTTGGTGGTGGTGATCTGCATGCCGGGCTGAGCCGCCCAGGTATCTCCACTCATTAGATTCAATTTTGAAGAAAAACATGTCGGCTTTCTCTCTAATATATCTGCTTATTTAAAGTGAAGACATTCTTGTTTAATTGATGGTGTGTGTGTGTGTGTGTGTGTGTGTGTGTGTGTGTGTGTGTGTGTGTGTGTGTGTGTTGTTGTGTGTGTGTGTGTGTGTGTGTGTGTGTGTGTGTGTGTGTGTGTGTGTCTCTGTGTGTCTGTCTGTCTGTGTGTGTCTGTGTTATCTGTTTGTAGTTGCAGGGGTCGATTCACAGCTCCTGGCCCCGCCTTTTCGCTGGTCGTTACTAGGTCCACTCTCTCCCTGCTCCATGAGTTTTATCGTATCTCTTCTTAAAGCTATGTATGGATCCTGCCTCCACTGAATCACTCTCCAGATTGTTCCACTTCCTGACAACTCTGGCTGAAGAAGAGTTTCCTAACATCCTTGTGACTCATCTGAGTCTTCAACTTCCTGTTGTGACCCCTTGTTGCTGTGTCACATCTCTGAAACATCCTGTCCCTATCTACCATGTCAGTTCCTCTCAGTATTTTACATGTTGTTATCATGTCTCCCCTAACCCTCCTGTCTTCCAGTGCTGTCAGGTGGAGTTCCCTTAACCTCTCCTCGTATAACATATTCCTTAGCTCCTGGACTAGTCTTTTTGCAAACCTTTGTACTTTCTCTAATTTCATGACATGCTTGACCAGGTGTGGGTTCCATACAGGTGCTGCATACTCTAATATGGGCCTGACGTACACGGTGTACAGAGTCTTGAATGATTCCTTGCTAAGATGTCCTAACGCTATTCTTAGGTTTGCCAAGCGTCCACATGCTGCAGCAGTTATTTGGTTGATGTGCGCCTCAGATGTGCTCGGTATTATACTCACCCCAAGATCCTTTTTCTTGACTGAGGTTTGCAGTCTTTGGCCCCCTAGCTTGTACTCTGCGATCTTCTCTGACTTTCCCCAATCTTCATGACTTTGCATTTGGTGGGGTTAGACTCCAGGAGCCAGCTGTTGTAGTCCCACTTGATCTTCATCCACTTGAATTCTCCACATTAGCTTCACATCATCTGCAAACAGGGACACCTCTGAATCTATCTTTCCGTCATGTCATTCACATATACCAGAAACACCATTGGTCCTAGGACTGACCCTTGTGGAAATCCGCTCATCACAGTCGCCCACTCTGACACCTCACGTACCATCACTCGTTGTTTCCTTCCTGTCAGGTGTTCTCTGATCCACTGCTGTGCCTTTCCTGTTTCTTCTGTCTACTACTTTAGCTTTTGCACTAATCTCTTGTGTCGAAAGCCTTCTTGTAGTCCAAGAAAATGCAGCCCTCTCTCTCTCCTGTCTTACTTCTGTCACCTTGTCGTAAAACTCCAGTAGGTTTGTGACACAGGATTTCCCTTCCCTGAAACCGTGCTAGTTATCGTATATAAGCTCATTCCTTTCTAGGTCCTCCATCACTCTTCTCCTGATAAACTTCTCAATGACTTTGCATATTATACCTGGAGTATGCCTGGAGAGAGTTCCAGGGGTCAACGCCCCTGCGCCCCGGTCTGTGACCAGGCCTCATGTTGGATCAGAGCCTGATCAACCAGGCTGTTACTGCTGGCCGCACGCAGTCCAACGTACGAACCACAGCCTGGCTGGTCAGGTACCGACTTTAGGTGCCTGTCCAGTGCCTGCTTGAAGACAGCCAGGGGTTTGTTGGTAATCCCCCTGATGTATGCTGGGAAGCAGTCGAACAGTCTTGGGCCCCTGACACTTATTGTGTTGTCTCTCAACGTGCTAGTGGCACCCCTGCTTTTCATTGGGGGGATGTTACATCGCCTGCCAAGTCTTTTGCTTTCGTAGGGAGTGATTTTTGTGTGCAAGTTTGGTACTAATCCCTCGATAATTTTCCACGTGTATATAATAATGTATCTCTCCCGCCTGCGTTCTAGGGAGTACAGGTTTAGGAACTTCAAGCGTTCCCAGTAATTGAGGTGTTTTATCGCAGTTATGCGTGCCGTGAAGGTTCTCTGTACATTTTCTAGGTCAGCAATTTCACCTGCCTTGAAAGGTGCAGTTAGTGTGCAGCAATATTCCAGCCTAGATAGAACAAGCGACCTGAAAAGTGTCAACATGGGCTTGGTATCCTTGGTTTTGAAGGTTCTCATTATCCATCCTGTCATTTTTCTAGCAGATGCGATTGCTACGGTGTTATGGTCCTTGAAGGTGAGATCCTCTGACATGATCACTCCCAGGTCTTTGACATTAGTTTTTCGCTCTATTGTGTGGTTGGAATTTGTTTTGTACTCCGATGATATATACCTTTATACCTTTGAAGAGTTTCGAGAGTATCTACTCTCTGAGCCCGGCCATGGGCCAGGCTCGTCTGGTGCTTGCCTGGTCAACCAGACTGTTGCTGCTGGAGGCCCGCTGCCCCACATATCCATCACAGACTGGTTGATCTGGCACCCGATGAAGATACTTGTCCAGTTTCCTCTTGAAGGCTTCTACACTGGTTCCAGCGATGTTTCGGATATCTTCTGGTAAGATGTTGAATAGTCTGGGACCCCGGATGTTAATACAGTGCTCCCGTATTGTCCCCACCGCACCCCTGCTCCTCACTGGGTTTATTTTACACTTTCTCCCATATCTCTCACTCCAGTATGTTGTCATGGCAGTGTGCAGATTTGCGACCAGGCCCTCAAGTACTTTCCAAGTATATATTATCATGTATCTCTCTCTCCTCCGCTCCAATGAGTACATGTTCAAGACTTGAAGGCGTTCCCAATAATTTAGATGTTTCAATGGCTCAATGTGAGCCGTAAACGATCTCTGAATTTGTTCCAGCTCTGATATTTCTCCTGCCCTGAACGGGGTCGTCAGCACAGAGCAGTATTGAAATTTCTCATCATTGAACTTCATATTGTTTTCTGCAGCCCATTTAAAGATTTGGTTTATGTCTGCTTGGAGTCTTGCAGTGTCTTCAACGGTGGACACTGCCATACAGATTCGGGTGTCATCTACAAAGGAAGACACGGCACTGTGGCTTATATCCCTGTCTATGTCCGATATGAGGATGAGGAACAGGATGGGAGCGAGTACTGTGCCTTGTTGAGCAGAGCTTTTCACAGTAGCTGCCTCAGACTTTACTTTGTTGACTACTACTCTTTGTGTTCTACTTGTTAGGAAATTATAGATACATCTACCCACTTTTCCTGTTATTCCTTTATCACGCATTTTGTGTGTTATTACACCATGGTCACACTTGTCAAAGGCTTTTGCAAAGTCTGTGTATATAACATCTGCATTCTGTTTGTCTTCTAGAGCATCCAGGACCTTGTCGTAGTGATCCAGTAGTTGGGTCAGACAGGAGCGACCTGAACTAAACCCATGCTGCCCTGGGTTGTGTAATTGATGGGTATCTAGATGAGTGGCGATCTTGCTTCTTAGAACCCTTTCAAAGATTTTTATATGGGACGTTAGCGCTATTGGTCTGTAGTTCTTTGCTATTGCTTTAGTGCCCCCTTTGTGGAGTGGGGCTATGTCTTTTGTTAGTGGCACCCCTGCTTTTCATTGTTAGTGGCACTGGTTGTTAGTGACACTGGTTGTTAGTGGCACTGGTCTGTGTGTGTGTGTGTGTGTGTTAGTAACAAGTGTCTTGTGTACATCAATAACAACAAAAGCAACGGTCTCAGCGTTCATCCTTGGAGCACTGCGCTCCCTTCTTCAAGGCAATTGTCTGTCTCTCTGCTGTGTAAGCTACGTACTAGTATACCCAGCTTCTTTTAAATCCATGTCAGTCTATCTACTCTAGAACACATATCAATCAATTATTAAACCCATGCCAATATGTTAAGGCAAACACCCCTACCCCCCACACACACAACTGAGGGAAGACCTGTATTTTTCGGCCTCCTACTAAAGTCCTCTTCAGCGGATAACGATGAAAATAATCTTATACAGGGTCTGTTGACATATTAGAAGGGAAAAGGTCATCAAATTCGGATAAAGACAAGAGAGTAGCTTCTTGGGAAAGTATGAGTGCCATCTGTCGGCACTGTGAGCCCATCAATACGGTGCCAGCAGTTATATCTCTAATTTACGGAGTGTTTTATATTGTGTCTGTACAACACGCATAAACAAACACTCGGACATCATTATTAAACCTGTCCTAGAGTTGGTTTATGTATTTCAGTGTTGGTTTATGTGTCTTAGTGTTGGTTTATTTGTCTTAGTGTTAGTTTATGTCTGTGTTGGTTTGTGTCTCAGTGTTGGTTTGTGTCTCAGTGTTGGTTTATGTATATCAGTGTTGATTTATGTGTCCCAGTGTTGGTTTATTACCAAGGTTTATACAGTTCATGTTGTATACCATGTTCACTCCTCCCCAACTGAGTGTCACTGAGTGTGTCACTGAGTGCCACTGAGTGTGTCAGTGCTTCCCAACACCGCACAACTCTCTAGGTCATCTATTTCTGATGGTATATGTTGGTTCATGAACGTTCGTGAACCCCAGAACCTTCCAGCAGCACACCTACACAGAGAGAGTTCAACTTAATCCCTACCTCGGAGATCAAAGTAGTGCTGAATGTTAGTGTACAGGTGAAGTATAGCCTTAACGACCCTTCAGATAACCTTTAAACCTAGCACTCTAACAGGGCCATCTAACCTCTAAACATGTGTTAGTAACTGCAGGTCTGGCCAGTAGGTCAATACCTGTGATCTTAATCTCCGCTGACATCAACTTCTCCACCAAATTACACCATCTTAGCCTCGCTAGTTTATAGTCGCTTTTCCCCCCTCAATTTGTCGCCGATATTCGCTCTTCTAACAACTGGTAATTGCCATGAGCGGAAGCATTTGCAATCGCAAATCATTTAGGCAGGGAGAGCGCATCACCCGGGGCCAGGCAGGGCGTGGAGACACTTGTTTTGGTGCAATATTTACGACCTTTAAAATATAATGAAAGGTGAAATTGTTGCTGATCAACTTGCAGGCTCCATGATCAACTGCAATGTTACCTGATGCATCATGATCAACTGCAGTGTTAGTTGATGGTCCTTGATCAACTGCAGTGTTAGTTGATGGTCCTTGATCAACTGCAGTGTTAGTTGAAGCATATGATCAACTAGTGGTGAGTGGCGTCAGTTCTTGCGAGATTATCAGTGTTCAGTGTTGATGATCCTCTCTCCTGTACACGTTCCTCTGACTTGCACATCTAGACACGATAGTTCTTCATCTAGGATAGGAGTGGATAGTTCTTTGCTATCCTTGACTCTCATATTTATATAATACCCGATAGTTCTGAGAAGATAGTCTCAGTGCGGACTACCAAGTCCTCTACTGCTATCTGTCTTTCCCATGTACTCGCATGTACTCCCATGTGCTTTCATGTATTCCCATGTATGTACTCTCATGACTGCTAACCATGTGGATTTACAACACTTACACAAGCCAGGGCAACATGGGTTTAGAACAGGTCGCTCCTGCCTCACACAAGTACTGGACCACTATAACATGGTCTTGGATACAATGAATGAAGATACAGATGTATACATAGACTTTTTAATACAAAGTCTTGGACAAGTGTGATCATGGTGAATAACTGGAAAAGTGGCCAGATTATCCTCTGTGTCCATGTATTGCTTGTAACGGCTTGAAAAAGCTCCTGGAGAGCGAAACGTTGCCACAATAAAATGTCACATTAGTTGCATTTGTGTCCTTTTACTTAACAAGTTTTAACTTCTAACCAACAGAACACAAAGAGTAATAGTAAACAGAGTCAGAATCTGTCACAGTGACACAGTACTCGCCCCCATCCTTTCCCTCATCCTCATGTCTGACACAGAGATGTAAACCATAGCACTGTATCAGTCTTGGCAGACCATACTAGAATGTGCACGTGCGTCATCCACTGAGGATATAATCCAAGCCTTCCAGTGAGCTGCAGAAAATAATATGATGCTAAGTGAAGACAAATTTCATTTACTCTGTATAGAAGAAAATGAGGAAATAAAAAGTAGAATGGAGTATAAGCCTAATTATTACCACTCAATAGATCGAAAAAGTAATGTGAAAGACCTAGGAGTGATAATGACAGAGGATCTGACTTTCAAGGATCACAACAGTCACTATCAAACCCACAACGAAAATTATGTATAATGAGAACCTTCAAAACAAGGAATGCCAAGCCAATAATGGTTCTATTTAAGCCACTTGTTCTCTCTATGCTGGAATATTGCTGCACACTAACAGCCTCATTCAAGACAGGCGAAATTGCAGACCTAGAGAATATACAGAGAACCTTCAGTGCACGTATACATTCAGTCAGGCACCTAAATACTGGGAACGTTTGATGTCCCTTAACTTGTACTCCTTAGAACGAAAGCGAGAAAGATACATCATAATTTACACCTGGAAAATCCTAGAGGGACTGGTCCCAAATCTGTACATAGAAATCACTCCCTACAAAGGTAAGAGGCTCAGAAGAGAGTGCAAAACCAGGTGTGCCATGAGCACAATGAGAGTACACAATATGTGTAAGAGGCCCAAGACTATTCAACAGCCTCCCATCATACATAAAAGAGATTACCAACAGACTTCTGGCTGTCTTCAAAAGTCAACTTAGCAAGCTCCTCAAGTCAGTTTCTGTTCAGCCAAACTGTGGTTCGTACGTTGGAATGCGGGAGGCCAGCAGAAACAGCCTGGTTGATCAGGACTTGTTACATCAGGCCTGGTCTGGGACCGGGCCGGGGGAGCGATGACCCCTGAAAACATCCTTCAGGTGTCAGGACAGAAATATCGGTCCAAGACTGGTGACTGTTTTGGTGGTGGAGTGGTAGTAAAATAGTGTCAGGTGTAGTGGTAGTAGTAGTGTAGCTAGTAGTGTAGTAGCTAGTAGTAGTTAGTAGTAGTAGTGTGGTGGTAGTAGTAGTAGTAGTAGCAGTAGTGGTAGTAGTAGGTAGTAGTAGTAGTGGCAGTAGCAGTTAGTATGGTGGTCTAGTAGTAGTAGTAGAGCAGTAGTGGTAGTGCAGCAGTATGTCATAGTAGTGAGTAGCAGTAGAGCTGGTAGTAGCAGTAGCCAGTCAGCATAGATGTGCGTGGAGTAGTAGAGCAGAGACGTGGTGGTAGTCAGTAGTAGCAGCAGTAGTCAGCGTAGTAGAGAGAGTAGCAGAGAGCAGAGCAGTCAGCAGTAGCTGAGTAGCAGTAGAGTGGTGGGGCAGAGTAGTGGTAGAGTAGTAGTAGCGTAGTATGAGTGGTGGCAGAGTGGCAGTAGTCGGTGGTAGTAGTGGAGTAGTTGAGTGGTGGCAGAGTGGTAGTAGCAGTGGTAGTAGTAGTGGTAGTAGAGTAGTAGTGGTGGTAGTAGTGGTAGTAGTAGTGGTGGTAGTAGTGGTAGTAGTAGTGGTAGTAGTAGTGGTAGTAGTAGTAGTAGTGGTGGTAGTAGTGGTAGTAGTAGTAGTGGTAGTAGTGGTGGTAGTGTGCGTGTAACAACAATAAAGGTCGTGCAGGTAGGGAGCTCTTGGCTTCAGTTTTTGTTCCCGCTCATACCTATACACGGTGTGTGTGTGTGTGTGTGTGTGTGTGTGTGTGTGTGTGTGTGTGTGTGTGTGTGTGTGTGTGTGTGTGTGTGTGTGTGTGTGTGAGGAAACTCACATTAGACATTTACACCAAATTATTATTATTATTATTATTATTATTATTGTAGTTATTATTACTCATAATTTTAGCATTAGTAGTAATAGCCATAGTAGTGGTAATAATAGCCACAGAAATAGCAATAGTAGCACTAATAGTAACAGTAGAAGTAGCAGCATCATGTTGTTGTATTAAATCTAAAGAAAACAGTATAATAGGTCAAACTATATTAAAACTAAAAAAAATAATAAGATAAACTATATTAAAACTAAAGACAATATTATAATAGGACATACTATATTAAAACTAAAGAAAACATTATAATAGGACATACTATATTAAAACTAAAGAAAACATTATAATAGGACATACTATATTAAAATTAAAGAAAACAGTACAACAGGACAAACTATAATAAACCTAAGGAAAACAGTATACGAGGACAAACTGTATAAAAATAAAAAAAATCTATATCAGGACAAACTATATTAAAACTAAAGAAAACAGTAAAAGAGGGCAAACTATATTAAAACTAAGAAAACAGTAAAAGAGGGCAAACTATATTAATACTAAGAAAACAGTAAAAGAGGGAAAACTATATTAAAACTAAAAAATATATAAAAGGGCACACTATATTCAAACTAAAGAAAACACTATAACAGGACAAACAAAAATAAAAGTGCATAATGCCAAGAGGTCAAACTGCAGTACAGTTAAAATTAGATAAAGCTTCCTAACTTTAGTAAATAGTGAGGCTAACAGTTATGTTTGGTATGATAAGAGATTGTTGGCACTCGGTGAGGTGTGACGGTGGCTCTGGCACTCACTCAGCAAGAAAATAAGCACCGTCTCGACCAGTTAAACACTAATACACGCTATATTTAGAAGAACTTTCCAAATACCACTGAGTTAAAGTCAGTAATTATTACTGAACTAACATTTAACAGAATCAAAACAGCAAAATGTTTGCTTTATTTCACCCTCGAATGATGTGTGTGTGTGTGTGTGTGTGTGTGTGTTAAAACACAGGCTATAAGATAAGATAAGATAAGATTTCTTCGGATTTTTAACCCCGGAGGGTTAGCCACCCAGGATAACCCAAGAAAGTCAGTGCGTCATCGAGGACTGTCTGTCTTATTTCCATTGGGGTCCTCAATCTTGTCCCCCAGGATGCGACTCACACCAGTCGACTAACTCCCAGGTACCTACTTGCTGCTAGGTGAACAGGACAACAGGTGTAAGGAAACACGTCGAAATGTTTCTACCCAGCCGGGAATCGAACCCGGGCCCTCCGTGTGTGAAGCGAGAGCTTTGCCAGCTTTGTGGCTAAAATACTTCATAAACATAATCGTCTTAAAAAAAAAAAATTATTTAAACAATGTTAAGATTTTTTTTGGCCAAAAAAATAAATAAATAAATAAAAAGGCGAAAAACATATTGGAACAGTTGTTTACATCTTTTCTGTAGTTGGCGAGGCTTCCCAGCTGAGTTATGGTGTAGGCGAAAGTTTCCTGAGAGTCAGGAAGAGGAGGTCTTGTTTTTATCTGTCACTGCTAAATACAACGCTCAATTTTATTCTTCAATGTTAAAAGTTTAATTATAAATAGCGGTATAAACGTCCAATGTTTATGGTGGTACAACCATCGTGACGCAACCACCACACCTGCCCACCGTCACACTTGAAAGTTACACTCACAAAAAACTAACGAAAATTATATACTATATATATATACGTATATATATATATATATATAAACTGCTTACGTATTTACAGTAAAGATTTATTCATATACATATATACAAATTATGTTGTTCAAGCATTTAGCTATTATTATTATGAAGCCAATTTGCTAATAGATAATAGATATTATTCTATGACTATTGTTCACTTCTTACCTCTTCACCCCATTCACTCACACACACACACACACACATACACACACAAACACACACACACACACACACACACACACACACACGGTGGCCTAGTGGTAAAGCTCTCGCTTCACGCACGGAGGGCCCGGGTTCTATTCCCGACGGGGCGGAAACATTTCGAAGTGTTTCCTTACACACACACACACACACATACATACAACAGGCCTAGTGTCAAATCGACATGTGCCTAGGACAAAATGGTAACTAACACACACACACTCTCATACACACACACACACACACACACACACACACACACACATGAAGAAAGGTTGAGGGAAATAGGACTAACAACACTGGAGGACAGAAGGGTTAGAGGAGACATGATAACGACATACAAAATACTGCGGGGAATCGACAAGGTAGACAGTGACAGGATGTTCCAGAGAGGGAACACAGAAACAAGGGGACACAACTGGAAGCTGAAGACTCAGATGAGTCAAAGGGATGTTAGGAAGCATTTCTTCAGCCATAGAGTAGTCAGGAAGTGGAATAGTCTAGCGAACGATATAGTGGAGGCGGGAACCATACATAGTTTTAAGACAAGGTATGATAAAGCTCATTGAGCAGGGAAAGCAGAGACCCAGTAGCGGACAGCGAAGAGGCGGGGCCAGGAGCTGAGTCTCGACCCCTGCAACCACAATTAGGGGAGTACACACACACCTGGAGAGTAGTGTGACATGTCAATATCTCTTAAAGGAACATTAAATAGAGCAGCACTGTGTGAACTGCTAGTTAATCTCTACAAACAAGACAATTGAGAGAGGGCTACCGTCAGTCCGACGTCTGGAAGACAACAAGCGTAGTTCCAATATTTAAGAAAGGGGACGTACAAGAAGCATTAAACTAGACTAGTGTCGCTAACACACATACTATGTAAGGTAATGGAGAGGATAATCAGAAGAGTGGTGGAACATCTAGAGAAGAGCAGTTGCTTGCACAACAACCAGAAAGAGTTTAGAGATAGTAAATCCTGCCTCACAAACCTGTTTGTTTTGATGGCAAGGTATGAGAAGAGAGGCAGGAGAGCGAGGGATGGGTGAACGCCAGTCTTATGGACTACCGCCCATAAGACTGGCACAGTACTAGAGCAGCAGGCAAGCTTGGAAACTACTTGAGGGCCTGGTCCCAAGTCTGCACACTGCCATAACAACTTACTGAAGCGAGAGATATGGGAGGAAATGTAAAATAAACCCAGTGAAGAGCAGGGGTGCAGTGGGCACAATAAGAAAACACTGTATCAACATCCGTGGCCCCAGATTATTCAACATCTTACCAAAAGATATCAGAAACACTGCTGGGACAAGTGTAGAAGTCTTCAAGAGGAGCTGAACAAGTATCTTCACTAGATGCCAGATCAACCAGGTTGTGATGTATATGTGGGGCTGCGGGCAACCAGTAGCAACAGCCTGGTTAACCAGACTAGCACCAGACGAGCCTGGCCCATAGCCGGGCTCCGGGAGTAGACAAACTCTCAGAACTCATCAAAGGTATATCAAAGGTAAAGATAAGGTAAATTAATAACAGGCAAGAAAGTACACTGGACTAAAGATTACCCGATAGGAAGGAAACAAAGAATGTCCTCTAAGAAGCATCAGAGTTGGCAAGTGTGATGAGCGGGGTCCCTCAAGGATCAGTACTGGGACCTGTAAAGTTTCTGGTGTATGTGAACGACATGCCAAAGGAGTGTAACGTAGCCCCTCTTCGCAGATGTGAAACTAACGACGATAATAAACACAGGAGAGTACTGGGAAAGCCAACTGACTCCTGAACAAGCTGCAGGAGTGGTCTGACAAGTGGTTACTGGAAATTAGCAAATGCAAGGTTAGGAAAATTGGGGAAGGCAGAGAAGACCAGAAATAAAGTACAAGTTCGGGAAACAAACTGAGAAATGTGTTAGTGTTAGTACACTGAGAAGTGTGTTAGTGTTAGTACACTGAGAAGTGTGTTAGTGTTAGTACACTGAGAAGTGTGTTAGTGTTAGTACACTGAGAAGTGTGTTAGTGTTAGTACACTGAGAAGTGTGTTAGTGTTAGTACACTGAGAAGTGTGTTAGTGTTAGTACACTGAGAAGTGTGTTAGTGTTAGTACACTGAGAAGTGTGTTAGTGATAGTACACTGAGAAGTGTGTTAGTGTTAATACACTGAGAAGTGTGTTAGTGTTAGTACACTGAGAAGTGTGTTAGTGTTAGTACACTGAGAAGTGTGTTAGTGTTAGTACACTGAGAAGTGTGTTAGTGAATATATATTGAAAAGTGAGTGTACCGTGTATATATACACTCAGAGTTGTGTTTCGGGGGTGAACGCCCCCGCGGCCCCATCTGAGACCGGAAGGTATATCAGTGTATATACACTGGGAGGCGTATCAGTGTATATACACTGGGAGGCGTATCAGTGTATATACACTGGGAGGCGTATCAGTGTATTTACACTGGGAGGCGTATCAGTGTATATACACTGGAAGATGTGTCAGTGTATATACACTGGAAGATGTGTCAGTTTATATACACTAAAAGGTGTGTCAGTTTATATACACTGGAAGGTGTGTCAGTTTATATACACTGGAAGATGTGTCAGTGTATATACACTGGAAGATGTGCCAGTGTATATACACTGGAAGATGTGTCAGTGTATATATACTGGAAGGTGTGTCAGTGTATACACACTGGAAGATGTCTTAGTGTGTATACACTGGAAAATGTGTCAGTGTATATACACTGGAAGATGTGTCAGTGTATATACACTGGAAGATGTGTCAGTGTATATACACTGGAAGATGTGTCAGTGTATATACACTGGAAGGTGTGTCAGTTTATATACACTGGAAGATGTGTCAGTTTATATACACTGGAAGGTGTGTCAGTTTATATACACTGGAAGGTGTGTGTTTATATACACTGGAAGATGTGTCAGTGTATATACACTGGAAGATGTGTCAGTGTATATACACTGGAAGATGTGTCAGTGTATATACACTGGAAGGTGTGTCAGTGTATATACACTGGAAGGTGTCAGTTTATATACACTGGAAGATGTGTCAGTGTATATACACTGTTGTGTTGATATATCATTACATAAACACTGAGTTTGCTTCAGTAACTAGGTATTGAAGTGGTTTTTGTAGTCAGTGTATCAGTGTGACGCAGCCTTAACAACCCTCGTCCACTCAAAAGACCACAAGCCTAACAACCCTCCCCCGCGGCCATCCATACACTCAGAACATTGTCTAGAAGACATTAGTCACACCTCATCATTATAGAAGCACTAAATCCGCAGGGGTTATACATCGTCCTAGGTACAATATACGACGTTTCGCTCCCACTTGGACCATTTACAAAGTCACACTGTGACTTTTTAAGTTCTCGTCTAAGGAGCGAAATGTCTGATACAAAGGGGAGGAGTAGCTCCAACTGCTGGGATCACGAGCACTCCCCCCTGTCAGGGTTACCCTCCTGACACACTTCTGTCTAACGGCCACCTGCTAATATCATCCATGACTTATGAGAGAACTGCTCTTAAAAGGTCAGCCATTTCTTCTCCACTTTCAGACTTTTACAGTGGTTGCCATCCCTTGTGTCGTACTCCTGGGCTAGAGGGCTGCTAGCGCCCTCTAGGGGACGCTAGAGAGCCTGAGGGGATGGGAGTGGGGGGGTGTTCTAGGTGAGCAGGGGGGAAGGCAAATCTAGGTGAAAGGTGGCTGGTGATCAGACAATATGATAAGGATCTGATGGTGGGGGGAAACACCATGAGAAGCAGTGGTTCACGGTTGGTTGGTCAAGCATGGCAGGGGTAGGGGGAGGGGAGGGAGGGGGAGGGAGGTGGGGAGGTATAGGCAGGGAAAGAAGAGGTTGGAGATAGGTAGTGAATGAGAAACAGGTAAGCAGAGAGGCAGAGAGAGCACAAGCTATGATCATATGGCATTCCACTGCATAGTGACCTAAGAGTGAGTTGCATACAGATGTGTGAGGGAGAGAGAGAGAAAGAGAGAGAGAGATTAAATAAGACATGAAATTATAAGTGTGTGTGTGTGTGTGTGTGTGTGTGTGTGTGTGTGTGTGTGTGTGTGTGTATGTGTGTGTGTGTGTGAGTATGAGTGACAGTAAATATATTAAGGATGATATATTAAAACACTGCAGTAGTTCTAGTATCCGGAGATTCTTGAACCTGCTAATACCAATACCTGCAAGTACTAGTACCTGCTAGTACCAGTACCTGCAAGTACTAGTACCTGCTAGTACCAGTACCTGCAAGTACTAGTACCTGCAAGTACTAGTACCTGCTAGTACCAGTATCTGCAAGTACTAGTACCTGCTAGTACCAGTACCTGCCAGGGTCATGAGATGCAATCTACAATCCTGACTTTCCCAAGCTTTTCCCTATTGAGTGAGCCCAGTTGGGAGGCGTGACCTTCTTACCTGTGTCACGTTCATGTCAGTTTTCATTGTCGTATGACACCATTTAACTATACGTTTATATGTGAATGAATGAGGCTTTTGTCAATACAGTTTACCCACACCCAGCTTCTCAAAAACTTCTAGAGATTGCCTTTAGTGGAAGGCTGTTAACCTTGTCACTGGTTCAGTGAGTGCTGCTGCTGGCTCGCTTATTCTTCAGTACTCTTCGCTTTTAAGAGTTCTTACGTGGTTTTGAATATCCTTATGCGCCTCTTATAGTAAGCCAGAAAGTGTACCGGTATTTTTGTGGCTCTGATGTCATAAGGATCTTTTGTATAGTCTATTTGTCTGTCCTGTCACGATGCTTTTATTTTGTCCAGACTTTAGATCTAGATATTCTAAGTTGTTGGTTACTTGTGCACTGTCACAGGCGAGGCACGAGGGTATTTCACAGCCAGCACTATGATATATATATATATATATATATATATATATATATATATATATGCAATAAGATCACAGTAAACAAGTGATATCACAATATTCAGTACAACCACTATGAAAAATAGTGAAATTTCTAGCCCTTTCGTGATTTCTCACATTAGAGCTACTCACATGAACGAACCTTCCTGGATTTCCTACTCTATTTCTGCAATACTGAAAGCTCCTGATGTGTCGATTGCAACACGAAAGGCCTAGAGCTACCATTTAACTCCCTCCCTATATATATATATATATATATATATATATATATATATATATATATATATATATATATGGAGTAGGTTTTCGTGTACACTTCAGCAGGATTGAGACATTAGAGAAGCGGGCCAGGTGATAATTTTAGGGCAGACTTCTAGTAATCAATATTGTACGCACGTAACCTCATAGTTCAACCCTCACTAACACACACACATACATACATACACACACACACACACACACACACAGGCCACATAACATGTCAAAGTTGTAAACAGAGGATAAAGTGGAGCAGAAGGGACACCAGAAAGTCTTCTTCCTTCCTCAACAATTTAATTATATATATATATATATATATATATATATATATATATATATATACATATAATGAATAAATTGTTGAGGACGAGACACCAAGAACACAGCTCTCCTGTAGATATAAATAGGTAAATACAAATTACGCGCACACACACACACACGGGGCCAGGAGCTGAGATTCGACCCCTGCAACCACAACTAGGTGAGCACACACACACATGCAGATACATGCACACATGTACATTATACACACGTACATCATATATGTACACATGTGCATTATGCACACATGTACATCTCAACACATGTACACATAAAAATACACAGACACGTACATAATTCCCTTCCTGTATTCAATACAGCTCCGCCTCGCCTCTCCGCTTCAACACATAAAAAGTACTGGTTGGGGGTTGAACTCTAGCAGCAACTTACACAACAATTCCCGAAGTTTACCCGAGGTTGCTTGATGCATCTCCGAGACTCGTTCGCCCAAAAGCAATAAGACTTGACCCTCTGCCCTCGCTGGAAGGTCATACACACCCAGACGAAGAACAGCAGAGTAGCTAGTGAAGATACTTGAAGCACCCCGCTAGTCATATGTGACCCACGCACCCGTTTCCTCAGACACTCCATGCGACGAGAGTTCACCTCCACTTCCTTGGATCAAACCTGATTTCTATACCTTCCTCAGACGTTCTAAGGCCCAATAATAATAATAATAATAATAATAATTAGAATAATAATAATAATAATAATATCCATGGATACAGTTTTTTAATATTATTATTGTCATTAATAATAATATTATTATTACTATTATTATTAATATTATTGTGAATTATTAATAAATTAAAGGGAAGGCGCTAAACCCGTAAGAAATATAGTCACCTGCAGAATGGGAGGTTAATCTCCGGGTTGACTCAACATGAGAGAAGACATCTCTCATTCCTCTCATCAAGAGCACTGTCCGGACACGGAGGGTGTCAGGAAGATGAGAAACGCTGAAAAAAAAATATATACGTATAAAAAAAATGGAAAATATTGAAAAAAAATACTAAAAAAAGTGGAAAATATTGCGTGATGCTCAGTGCATATTACCTGTATCAGCCAGGTGCGCGCAGGTGTGTATATATATATATATATATATATATATATGCCTATACACACAGAGTTATCAGGAAGTGGAACAGTCTAGCAAGTGATGTAGTGGAGGCAGGAACCATACATAGCTTTAAGACGAGGTATAATAAAGCTCATGGAGCAGGGCGAGAGAGGACCTAGTAGCGGTCAGTGAAGAGGCGGGGCCAGGAGCTAAGTCTCGACCCCTGCAACCACAATTAGGTGAGTACACACATACACTGGTCACAGTATCAGGTGTAAGGTTGTTTACATATACAAGGGTCACCTCTCAGTGTATATACACTGAGTCACAACTCTCAGTGTATATACACTGAGTCATACAACTCTCAGTGTATATACACTGAGTCATACAACTCTCAGTGTATATACACTGAGTCATACAACTCTCAGTGTATATACACTGAGTCATACAACTCTCATTGTATATACACTGAGTCATACAACTCTCAGTGTATATACACTGAGTCATACAACTCTCAGTGTATATACACTGAGTCATACAACTCAGTGTATATACACTGAGTCATACAACTCTCAGTGTATATACACTGAGTCATACAACTCTCAGTGTATATACACTGAGTCATACAACTCAGTGTATATACACTGAGTCATACAACTCTCAGTGTATATACACTGAGTCATACAACTCTCAGTGTATATACACTGAGTCATACAACTCTCAGTGTATATACACTGAGTCATACAACTCAGTGTATATACACTGAGTCATACAACTCTCAGTGTATATACACTGAGTCATAAGGACCATCACGACCAGTCCTCCTCCTACCATCTAAGTCACACATTCGTAGCCCATTTCTAAGTTAGGTAAAGTTAGGTTAGGTCAGGTTGTCGTCCATCCACAAAAACAGTAAATTACAACAAACTAGAAGAAAAAACTATAAATACGAGATAAAAATGACAAAATGTTTGTGGTGAGAGAAACCGCAGGCACTGCGCCGCGCCCTCACCTCAAGACACCTTCAACAGTCACCCATTTGACTGTTTTTTAACAGTGACATGATGACTGTGGTTCAGAGCACAAGCTGCGGCTCTGTTAAACTAATGTAGCAGAAGTGACGCGCCGCAGGATGCAAAACAACCACAGGGGAAGTTGAATGATAGCTCTAGGCCTTTCATATTGCAATCAACACATCATCGGGAGCTTGCAATGTTGCAGAAATGAGTAAGTAATCTTAGCAAATTCGTTCCGAGGGAACGAATTTGCTAAGATTACTTACTCATTTCTGAAACTTTGCAAGCTCCTGATGATTGCAACAAGAAAGGCCTAGAGCTATCATTCAACTACCCTCTAATTGTTTTGCATATATATATATATATATATATATATATATATATATATATATATATATATATATATATATATATATATATATATATATATATATATACATACATACATATACTATATTACAAAGTTGGGAGTGAGTGAAGGCTATTTAGCAGTAAACAAACACAGCTGCCCACCTTGCTGTGTGCACCACCTTGCCGTGTGCACCACCTTGCGTGTGCACCACCTTGCTGTGTGCACCACCTTGCTGTGTGCACCACCTTGCCGTGTGCACCACCTTGCTGTGTGCACCACCTTGCTGTGTGCACCACCTTGCCGTGTGCACCACCTTGCTGTGTGCACCACCTTGCTCGTGTGCACCACCTTGCGTGTGTACCACCTTGCTGTGTGCACCACCTTGCTGTGTGCACCACCTTATTGTTTTTTCCTCAAAAAAATGTAAAAAACAGAAGATTCCATAAACGAAAGAAAACGTAAAATGTAAACATCGAGTCATTTAGGTAAAGACTTGGTCCCTCCCCCTACAACTTTCCCCTCCCCTCTCCCTCTCCTCTCCCTCCCCTCTCCCTCCCCTCTCCCTCTCCCCTCGTGTATTTCTGTGTAACTTTCGTTAATTGTTGTTTTATTGCAGTTTAAGTGTTTTTAAGATGGTGGCGCCGTGAGTAGTCATGTCCGGGTCTCCCACACCACCTCTGCTGGACCATGATGGACCACTGTGTGGTGGACCATGATGGACCACTGTGTGGTGGACCATGATGGACCACTGTGTGGTGGACCATGATGGACCACTGTGTGGTGGACCATGATGGACCACTGTGTGGTGGACCATGATGAACAACTGTGTGGTGGACCATGATGGACCACTGTGTGGTGGACCATGATGGACCACTGTGTGGTGGACCATGATGGACCACTGTGTGGTGGACCATGATGGACCACTGTGTGGTGGACCATGATGGACCACTGTGTTGTGGACCATGATGAACAACTGTGTGGTGGACCATGATGGACCACTGTGTGGTGGACCATGATGGACCACTGTGTTGTGGACCATGATGAACAACTGTGTGGTGGACCATGATGGACCACTGTGTGGTGGACCATGATGGACCACTGTGTGGTGGACCATGCTAGACCACTGTGTGATGGACCACTGTGTGGTGGACCATGTTAGACCACTGTGTGGTGGACCATGCTGGACCACTGTGTAGCTCTGGGTGGGCCACTCACTAAGGATGACTGGGTGGGCCACTCATTTAAGGTTGGGAATGAATGGGCCACTCACTAAGGATGACTGTGGGTGGGCCACTCAGTAAGGCTGCGAGTGCATGGGCCACTCAGTAAGGCTGCGAGTGCATGGGCCACTCAGTAAGGATGATCCTGGGTGGACCACTCACTAAGGATGACTGGGTGAGCCACTCACTAAGGATGACTGGTTGGGCCACTCATTAAGGCTGGGAGTGCATGGCCACTCACTAAGGATGACTCTGAGTGGGCCACATACTAAGAATGACTTGGCCACTCAGTAAGGATGACTGAATGGGCCACTCAGTAAGGATGACTGAATGGGCCACTCAGTAAGCCTGAGAGTGCATGGGCCACTCACTAAGGATGATTGGGTGGACCAATCAGTAAGGCTGGGCCTACCCTGAGTCATCCTTAGTGAGTGGCCCAGGGTGGGCTACTCACTAAGGATGACCCTGGGTGGGCCACTCAGTAAGGCTAGGAGTAGTGACGGGCCACTCAGTAAGCAAGACACGGGTGAGGTCACACATAAACACAGTGTTATCAGTGTTAACACACACACCAACATGTTTGTAAAGACAAACTCTTCAAACTTCTAAATGCAGCACCCACCCTCACCCCCGGGAGGGAGGGAGAGTTTAGGGTGGGGTGGGGGAGAAGAACCATAGTGTGGGGGAAGGGGGTGCAGAGGGGTACCCCCATCTCCCAGATACTTGCTAAATTTTGATATGAATATTGTTAAATAAGTTGTATATATATTAAGTTTTTTACATTTCCCCAATTATAACAATGTTAACTTTATTTAATATATATATATATATATATATATATATATATATATATATATATATATATATATATATATATATGTTGTGTGTGTGTGTGTGTGTGTGTGTGTGTGTGTGTGTGTGTGTGTGTGTGTCTCCAATTTGCAATCACCTATTGTTGCAGGGGCGGAAAGGTAGTGTGGTGTGTGAAAGTGGGGGGAAGGAGGTCGTGGGGAAGGGAGATGTGGGGTGTTGGGGTGTGTGTGTGTGTGGGGAAGTGGAGTGTGGTGTGTGTGTAGAACAGTTGAGGGGGGTGGTGTGGGGAGTGGGGTGAAGGGAGTGGGGTGAAGAGGGGGGAGGGGTGTGTGGGTGTGAGGAGTGGACAAAAGTGGGGGTGGGTTATACCTGGTTTCCTGTCTGTGGGTCAATATTGGCTCACCTTTCTCTAGTTCTGCATCATTGATTATTTTAAATGTTTTAAATATATTGCAGGAACCTCTATCTGTCTGTCAGTCTGTCACTTGACTGTCTCACTCCTGATAGTACTCTCTCTGTCTCTCTCTCTCTCTCTCTCTATCTCTGATCATTTTATTTTTCTTATTTTCAAATAACACTAAAGAAGAATGTTTAGCAATATTAAGAACCTTTTACCACACACACACACACACACACACACACACACACACACACACACACACACAACCCGTCACCAAACAGGAGACCGAGACAGGAATCTGAAGACAACACAGCAGTGGTTGACATCCTAGTAGTAGTAGCAGCAGCAACTGCTAGGTGCACACCTGTATTAACATGCGGGGTCCCAGACTATTCAACATCTTACCAGAAGATATCAGAAACACGGCTGGAACCAGTGTAGAAGCCTTCAAGAGGAAACTGGACAAGTATCTTCACCAGGTGCCAGATCAACCAGGCTGTGATGGATATGTGGGGCAGCGGGCCTCCAGCAGCAACAGCCTGGTTGACCAGGCAAGCACAAGACGAGCCTGGCCCATGGCCGGGCTCAGAGAGTAGATACTCTCGAAACTCTTCAAAGGTATATCAAAGGTACCTAGGTCTTAAATAAAGCTACTTACCATGAGTGTTGCCAACCACAGAGAAGTGTACTGGCAGAACTGGGACTGGAAGCCTCGAACACTAAGTTGATGGAAATGGTTAGGGAGAGAGAGAGAGAGATAAGCCAGACTGGACCTAGTATTTACCACAAGTACACGTGATATAGGTGAAATAGAATAATATATGGGCGCTAGCGACTATAAAGTAGTGAACTGTGAGTCCCGTGTGGAACTTAACCTAAGGAGGATACCTAAAGCCAAACTTTAGAAGAGGGAACTTTGAAGGAACTGGAAAGAAAGTCAGCAGGTGAAATGATGGGGTATCTAGCTGGGAAGTATCAGGTAGCAGAGAACTACATACACAGAAAAAGTGGCAACAATAAAGATCCCGGGGTGAGCACAGTGCCCAGCATATCGCCAAAGGCTCACATCAGCTGAATAACCTCTGTAGCCAACCCTCGTCTGGCAACTCTTAAGAGCAGTCTTTGGGCATCTCAACAAAGAATCATTCCAGGCTCTTTATACAATATACATTAGCCACATCTTCGAATATGCAGCACCAGTATGGAACCCACACCTGAAAAAGAATGTTAAGAAACTGGAGAAAGTGAAAAAGTCTGCAACAAGGCTACATGCGAAGTACTTAGTGAAATTAATAAGGTAGACAAGGAGAGGCTGACTGAGAGGAGAGAAACGGGAATCCGCAAACACAGTTGAAAGTTTAAGGCACAGATAAGCACAGATAAGCACAGATAGGCACAGATAGGCACAGATAAGCACAGATAAGCACAGATAAGCACAGATAAGCCAGAGATGTTAGGAAATATTCAGTCTACGAGTTATCTGGAAGTGGAATGATCTTGGTGGTGGAAGCAGACTCTATACATAATTTTAAGAACAGGTACGACATGCCCACGAGGCTAAGAGTAAATGTGAAGTGGTAAAAGGCGGGGCCAGGAGCTGAGAATCGACAACTGCAACCATAAACAGAGTACACAAGCACACACACACACACACACACACACACACACACACACACACACACACACGCCACTAAACAAGCAATCTGTCGTCTTCAACCTTCACTAAAACACCATGAATCAGGCACCACAGAAAACGAACAAATGCAATAGAAAATGGGAGAAAATGTATTTTTTCACCACTTTAACGTAGAGACCAACAATGACATAAAGCGTTTGATGAGTGAGTCAGCAACACGTACACCTCAGCTGACCACCAGGATGTTCAACACTCACACACACACACACACAGGCTCGTGGGGGGGGGGGATGCAAAGGCTGCAAAGCCTAAACCTCATTGAAGGAGAAGAATCTCCGGGCACTGCACCAAGCATATCACCTGAGACAGGTCACTCGAGTGCTGCTACAACAAACGCGCTCCTCTGAGATTAGCATTCAGGAACCTAAGCAAGGAAGTCATTCACGACACTGTATACTGTGTACGTCAGGACCATATTGGAGTATGCAGCACCAGTATGGAACCCACACCTTGTTAAGCATGCCATAAAACTGGAGAAAGTGCAGAGGTTCGCAACAAGACTAGTCCCAGAGCTAAGAAGTATGTGCTATAAGGAGAGATTAAGGGAATTAACTTTGACGCCCCTTAAGGACAGGAGGACCAGGGGTGATATGATAACATACAAAATACTCAGAGAATTTACAGGGTGAATAGGGACAAATTGTTTGAGAGGCGGGAAACAGAAACACAAGGGCACAGCTGGAGGCTGAAAACACAGATGAGTCACAGGGATGCTAGGAAGTATTTTTTCAGTCTTTAAAGTTCTCAGGACGATGGAGTGATGGAGGCAGGATACATCCATAGCTTTAAGAAGAGGTATGATAAAACTCTCGCACCTAGGAGAGAGTGAACCCAGTAACGTCCAGCAACAAGGCGGGACCAAGAGCTAAAACTCGATCCTGCAACCACAGATAGTTGATTACATACACACACTACCCACACGATATGTAGGTAGCCACCACACAAACAATAACACTAACACACAAACGAGACAGACATAAACAAGCGACACAAATATACGAAACAAAGACAGAGGAAATACACACGATACAAACGCGAATGACGTCAACAAATAAAACTAAACACACACGACATAAACAAAAACAGGACACGCGTAAAGCTCCCTGGAGGAAGAGGGTGACAAAAACTATGTTATTTTTTTAATGTGTGTAATATTGAGCGATAAATATTATACTTAGAGTGGGAGGTCTTGACGGCTATATTGACCCTATTATGTGGCAGGTGTTTTATGTTGTGTGACCAGGTGTACACACACACACATACACACACACACACGAAGATTGGGGAAGGTCAACGAAGACCGCAGCCAGAGTACAGGCCAAAGCCTGCAAACCTCACTCAAGGAATCTTGGGGTTAGTATAACACCAGGCACATCTCCTAAGGAGCACATTAACCAAATAACTGCTGCAGCATATGGGCGCCTGGCAAACCTAAGAATAGCGTTTTGACACCTTAGCAAGGAATCATTCAAGACTCTGTACATCGTGTACGTCAGGCCCATATTGGAGTATGAAGCACCAGTATGGAACCCACACCTGGTCAAGCGCATCAAGAAATTAGAGAAAGTGCAAAGGTTTGCAACAAGACTAGTCCCGGAGCTAATAGGTACGTCATACGAGGAGAGGTTAAGAGAAATCAACCTGACGACGCTGGATGACAGGAGGGATTGGGGACATGATAACGACATATAAAATACTGAGAGGAGTTGACAAGGTGGATAGGGACAGGATGTTCCAGAGATGGGACACAGCAACAAGGGGTCACAGTTGGAAGTTGAAAACTCAGATCAGTCACAAGGATGTTAGGAAGTATTTCTTCAGTCACATTGTCAGGAAGTGGAACAATCTAGAGAGTGATGTAGTGGAGGCAGATCCATACATAGCTTTAAGAAGAGACACGATAAAGCTCATGGAGCAGGGAGAGTAGACCTAGTAGCAACTAGCGAAGAAGCGGGTGACTCGACCCCCACGACCACAAATAGGCGAGTAAATAGATGAGTACACACACACACACACACACGTCATACGGAGGAGAGAAAGTAGAAAATAAGACATGGGAAAGGAGACTCAAGAGAGGAATGTATGAGGTAACAGACCACACGTTTCAGAAGGCATGGGACGGGGGGAAAAAAAGAGGGTCCAGGAAATTCCCTGACATTCCAGAGAGATCCTTGTCCAGTATCTCCAGAGGTTAAGAAGAGAGGAAGCCCAGGGATCAGTAAGAGGTAGAAGAATCAGAGTGTGGCACTTGAAGTACTGATATTGTAGTTATTACAGAGACGAGACTCTCGGGAATAATAACAAATGCGATATTCCCACAGGACTACCAGATAACAAGAAAAGAATGGAAAGACTGAAGAGGAGAAGAAGGAATAGGAGAAGAGTATCACTGGTGATCAGATACCAGTAGATATTTGAAGAATAAGAAAATACAGAAACAAACTGGCCTATCATGTATTCCAATCTTAGCCATTGTCTGAATTATTATTATTATTATTATTATTATTGTATTTATTGGGAAGTGCTAAATCTGTATGGGTCTTATAGTACCTGGGGAATGTGAGGTAATAAAGTTTTTTCCAAGGTGAAAGTAGTTTCAATTCCTCGTATCAAGAGAGCATGACAGCCGTCAGGAGCTGACACTCAACCCCAGCAACTACAATTAGATGAACCCACCCACACGGGGCAGGTGTTTTATGTTTGCACTAGTGCAAACACTAGTGTAAGCACTAGTGTAAATACCAGTGTAAACACCAGTGTAAACACCAGTGTAAACACCAGCGTATTATTATTATTGAAAACATCCAGAGGTTTGTTGGTAATTCCCCTTATACTCTGAAGAAGGGTGTTGAAGAGTCGGGGACCTCTGACACTCATCGAATTCTCTTAGTGTACTCGTCGCGCCCCTGCTTTTATTGGAGTTGCCCTGCACCGTCTGCCAAGTCTTTTGCTCTCACACGGAGTGATTTCAGTATGCAGGTTCGGTACCAGTTCCTCCAGGATTTTCCAGGAGTAAATTATGATGTACCTTTCTCGCCAACGTTCCAGGGAATACAGATGAGGAGAGGTTAAGTGTTCCCATGAGTTCAGATGTTTGAGTGAATATAAACAAGTGCTGAAAGTTCACTGTATGCTCTCCAGCTGAGCAATGTCGCCTGCCTTGAATGCAACTGTTAGTATATAATGTTATTCCAGTCGACAAGTTCCAGGTTACAAAAGATCTTCCAGAGTTGAGACATGAATGATTAACGAGGCAAACACCGGCACCACCTTCGTTGCAAGACCAGGAAAAACTTGAAACCGTCTAAATGGAACGATGGAAAAATAAACACAAATGCTGTATAATGCGATCCTTTATTGAGCACGTTTCGCCCACACAGTGGGCTTTATCAAGTCACAAACAGATCTACCTGGGTAAATAGTACATGAGTATATATAGTGTGGAGAGTCAGGTGGAAAATGTTAGGTAGGTTGTGTTAGACCTGGAGGTCCCACCTGCCCAACATTCTCCACCTGACACTCCACCTTATATATACTCATGTACTCTTTACTCAGAACTCAACTGAGGACTCGGATTTGGAAATGTGGGGCGCAGCTCTGGCGAAGCTGAGAGACCACTCCCTGGACTCGTGGGACAGCGATACAAGTGTAATCAGCCTGGCCAGTGAGATAGGTATGAATGAAGAAATGCCCATCCCTACCACAGTAATACCGTATGGCGAAAGTTGGCAGGAAATACGATCCTCAAAGTCCAAGGTAAATCACCCATTCCGTTGGCAACAAATTAAGTCTCATCAACAAAGGACACCAAGACACCCCGTATGCTGCTATAATTCACATCTCCAAATCTGAAAGAAGTTATTCTCACTCCCCGAAACACAGTCTCATGAGGTACTGCAGAGGATGAACCATCTCAAATCGCCACTCGTTCTCACAGGACTCATATTCATAAAGCAGGTGATAAAAAACGTATTAATGGGATATTCACTAGACATGCCTCTAGATGCAATCCAGAGTAATAAAAACATCTAGAAAGGTGAGTGGCTCCGAGCCAAGAAGAACGGCAGCGTAGCTACGAGGCAGGTCTTGATCCAACAGAGAACCTCTCCCAGCTCAATTGAATCTCGGATGCTGGGGAAAATACCAGGTTAGAACGCACAGCCCAGATGTACACCTGTTAGCCCTTTTGGGGCCTATTTCCTAGGCCTTTTGTGCATTCATATGCTCTTGCGCTACCGTCCACAGGATTGATATGGGGTGCACAATAAACTAGCCACTTCGGTGGCAAAATCTAGCACAGAACTTTCGAAGTGCTTCAGGTACTGGAGATACAACCACGTCAGCGCCCGATGCCAGTTTAAGGAAATATGCGGCATCTGTAGTGGGTCTCACCCGAGCAAGGATTGCTTGGGTAAACTGATGTCCGAACTGCGGCAAGAGGCATCATGCCTGGAACCTGCAATGCCCGGAGATGGTCCGTCTTGTCAAGGCGGCATGTAAAACCTCGTTGTTGATCCTCCAGCATCAGAGCCCTCACCATTGAGCAGCAGCCTCCACCAGAGAAGGCTGGAAATAAATGGTATAAAATACCGACACAATGGAAAGATAAACAGATAAGCAGTATAATATAATCCTTTATTGACAACGTTTCGCCCACACAGTGGGCTTTATCGAGTCTCAAACAGATCTGTTTGTGACTCGATAAAGCCCACTGCGTGGGCGAAACGTTGTCAATGAAGGATCACATTATACTGCTTATGTGTTTATCTTTCCACCAGAGAAGGCTACAGTAACCCGGAATCCAGGGCCACTTCCCCGGCCACAGCGACGAAGGAAGCCGAGGAAGCATAAGCGATGGGGTCGCGCCCTTGCTCAGCCAGCTTCCGATACTTCTGCTCAAGCTCCCACCCGACAACAGCAGCCAACGGGCCCCATGATGCAGCAACAGACGTCAATCCTAGCACCAGTCACCAGTGAGAAACACCGAAGAGAGCAGACCAGAACATCCTTTATTACCCCTGAGCCATCAAATGACGTCGACGATCACGTGTTTCATCGATCTCATATACGACTCGCATGAAAACAAAGAGTCGTTCAGAACTATTGTGAAGACCTTCGTGAATATATACATGATGGACAAAGTCCATGTTTATATTTTCAAATTTACCCGACCACCCAACACAGGGCCCAGAGACAATGATGGCTAACACACTGGGACTACACCAAGACCTTGATCGTGGCCACATAACACTGAATTAGATCGACATCTCCTTAGAGATCGTCAGACGATGGAGTCATCTTAGGATTAAGACCCATGTCAGGACGCAGTTCCTGACGAATCAATCAACATTACCCAGGTGACTTGATAAAGCCCACTCTGTAAGCGAATCGTAGTCAATAAAGGATCGCATTATACTGCATTTTTTATTTTTTGTATTCTTCAAAACAAGAGCAAGGGAAACACAAAAGAACACAAGATGTAGACAGAACACAATATGTTGATAAGACAGTGTATGTCTGTGAGACAAGTGTCTCCTGTCACCACTGGTAATACCTGTCATAACACCATAATGATCACTGACAGTTTTGAGTAATGGTGGTAGGAGGTGGTAATAACACCCCTGGTGGTGGTGGTGGTGGCGGTGGTGACAACAACCCCCACCTTGGGGAAAGGATTGAAAACTTACCCCAGGGGTAAGAGGTGTCCACTTCTCAACGGTCTCTCTCTTTCATGAACACCTGAAATGAGGGACTGACCACCTCAAAACTACGTCTTTAAGAGTGATGGACTGATTACATCGTCTACACATCTCTACTGCTTCTTCTAACTCTTCTGTACTCGACTGAAGAATGTAATAATATTGGTAGAATTACCGACAATATGTTAAGTAAAAGGACACAAATGTAACTAATGTGACATTTTATTGTGGCAACGTTTCGCTCTCCAGGAGCTTTCTCAAGCCGTTACCACAATAAAATGTCACATTAGTTGCATTTGTGTCCTTTTACTTAACATATCGACTGAAGAAGCCTACCGTGTAGACGAAACGTTTCAGAATAAAGATACCTAACTGTTGTACCTGTGTCTTACTTATTACCAACCTGTCGGTACTGTATACCATTTTAATTCAGTATCTGAAGAACTAAAACAAATTCTTGGGTAACTGTGGGAAAAAGTTGAACAAATATGTGGGTGAGAATGATTGGTGTTGATAAGGACCTGTACGTAAGTGTCTCTTCCCACATGAATATGTGGGCAAAACAATTATGTATAGTTCAATACATTTATTAAAGCAAACGTTTTGCAACGGGTCGCTTCTTCACTAGGACTGAAGAGGTCACTCTGGGCGAAACGTTTCCTCTAATAAATGTCCTGAACTGTAGATAAGTGTATTTTCCCACACCTTGTCGGTATCACCATACCATGTCTACATGTATGGTAGACAATACCATGTCTACATGTATGGTAGACAATACCATGTCTACATGTATGTTAGACAATACCATGTCTACATGTATGGTAGACAATACTATGTCTACATGTATGGTAGACAATACCATGTCTACATGTATGGTAGACAATACCATGTCTACATGTATGTTAGACAATACCATGTATACATGTATGGTAGACAATACCATGTTACATGTATGGTAGACAATACCATGTGTACATGTATGGTAGACAATACCATGTGTACATGTATGGTAGACAATACCATGTGTACATGTATGGTAGACAATACCATGTGTACATGTATGGTAGACAATACCATGTGTACATGTATGGTAGACAATACCATGTCTACATGTATGGTAGACAATACCATGTATACATGTATGTTAGACAATACCATGTCTACATGTATGGTAGACAATACCATGTCTACATGTATGGTAGACAATACCATGTCTACATGTATGGTAGACAATACCATGTCTACATGTATGGTAGACAATACCATGTCTACATGTATGGTAGACAATACCATGTCTACATGTATGGTAGACAATACCATGTCTACATGTATGGTAGACAATACCATGTCTACATGTATGGTAGACAATACCATGTCTACATGTATGGTAGACAATACCATGTCTACATGTATGGTAGACAATACCATGTCTACATGTATGGTAGACAATACCATGTCTACATGTATGGTAGACAATACCATGTTACATGTATGGTAGACAATACCATGTCTACATGTATGGTAGACAATACCATGTTACATGTATGGTAGACAATACCATGTCTACATGTATGTTAGACAATACCATGTCTACATGTATGGTAGACAATACAATGTCTACATGTATGGTAGACAATACCATGTCTACATGTATGGTAGACAATACGATGTCTACATGTATGGTAGACAATACCATGTTACATGTATGTAGACAATACCATGTCTACA
Organism: Cherax destructor; assembly: GCA_009830355.1. Classification (NCBI taxonomy): domain Eukaryota; kingdom Metazoa; phylum Arthropoda; class Malacostraca; order Decapoda; family Parastacidae; genus Cherax; species Cherax destructor. The sequence continues at coordinate 155,625 of WNWK01003173.1, forward strand.
TGTATGGTAGACAATACCATGTATACATGTATGGTAGACAATACCATGTCTACATGTATGGTAGACAATACCATGTTACATGTATGGTAGACAATACCATGTCTACATGTATGGTAGACAATACCATGTCTACATGTATGGTAGACAATACCATGTCTACATGTATGGTAGACAATACCATGTCTACATGTATGGTAGACAATAACATGTCTACATGTATGTTAGACAATACCATGTCTACATGTATGGTAGACAATACCATGTCTACATGTATGGTAGACAATACCATGTCTACATGTATGGTAGACAATACCATGTCTACATGTATGGTAGACAATACCATGTCTACATGTATGGTAGACAATACCATGTCTACATGTATGGTAGACAATACCATGTCTACATGTATGGTAGACAATACTATGTCTACATGTATGTTAGACAATACTATGTCTACATGTATGGTAGACAATACCATGTCTACATGTATGGTAGACAATACTATGTCTACATGTATGATAGACAATACTATGTCTACATGTATGGTAGACAATACCATGTCTACATGTATGGTAGACAATACTATGTCTACATGTATGATAGACAATACTATGTCTACATGTATGGTAGACAATACCATGTCTACATGTATGGTAGACAATACTATGTCTATGTATGATAGACAATAATGTCTACATGAGTAGACAATACCATGTCTACATGTATGGTAGACAATACCATGTCTACATGTATGGTAGACAATACCATGTCTACATGTATGGTAGACAATACCATGTCTACATGTATGGTAGACAATACCATGTCTACATGTATGGTAGACAATACCATGTCTACATGTATGGTAGACAATACCATGTCTACATGTATGGTAGACAATACCATGTCTACATGTATGGTAGACAATACCATGTCTACATGTATGGTAGACAATACCATGTCTACATGTATGGTAGGCAATACCATGTCTACATGTATGGTAGACAATACCATGTCTACATGTATGGTAGACAATACCATGTCTACATGTATGGTAGACAATACCATGTCTACATGTATGGTAGACAATACCATGTCTACATGTATGGTAGACAATACCATGTCTACATGTATGGTAGACAATACCATGTCTACATGTATGGTAGACAATACCATGTCTACATGTATGTTAGACAATACCATGTCTACATGTATGGTAGACAATACCATGTCTACATGTATGGTAGACAATACCATGTCTACATGTATGTTAGACAATACCATGTCTACATGTATGTTAGACAATACCATGTCTACATGTATGTTAGACAATACTGACAGGATAAAGAATTAGACACATGGAAAAATAAACACATAAGAAGTATAATGTGATACATTATTAACAATGTTTCGCCCACACAGTGGGCTTTATCAAGTCACTTGATAAAGCCCACTGTGTGGGCGAAACGTTGTCAATAAAGGATCACATTATACTGCTTATGTGTTTATTTTTCCATCATGTCTGTATTTTCTACCATTTACTTGCATAGACACATGTGAAACATCTGGGTGTGTTTATTTGTAGACGTTTCGCCCTCCAGTGGCTTTATCAATACAAGGAGATATCTGAAGAAAGTGTAATTAAATACAAATGATGAGGTAGTGAGTCCCTCAGTCCTGGAGTTGGTGAAGAAGAGCACCGTAGTCTTGAATCACAAGCCTGGGCCAGTAGTCCACCAGCAGTGCTCCTTCCTTATGTTCCTCACTAATGCCAGGCTCTGTACAATGACCACTGCTATTGGGTGTGATGTACAGAGGGTGATTAGTGATCTACAGCGTAATTAACGACGTACAGAGGTAATTGGTCATTAGCAGCGGCCAGACACCAGTGTTTACCTTCCCGATGGTGACATAGAACCCTCGTAAAGACGGCTGGTTATCCCCTGTGGTAATGACCACCCAGACCACCAATCACTGTTCACCTCTTCCCCCTCCCTTGGGGTAGGAGGCTCAGGCGCATGGCCTCTTGCACCGTCTCTTAAATGGACGAGCTAAGATGAGACTTCTCGAACAAGCAACAGCCTGATGGTACAACCAAAACCGACATGTTTCGTAAAAGGAAACACAAGAGCAACTAATGCGACATTTTTATCGTGGCAACGTTTCGCTCTCCAGGAGCTTTGTCAAGCCGTTACAAACAAGGACACAAAGGGTATATATGGAGGTTGTGACAGAATATACATAGGTGAAGCAGCAAGACACCTCGAAACACGATAAGTTGAACAACGCCTGCGTACAACACCGAAATTCCGCCAACCACCCGATGAAATTCACCGACGCCCGCCTAGTGAGTCAAGAACCCAATTTCCGTAGATGCCCTCAGCCTACTGTGTAGGCGAAACGTTTCATCAATAAAGATACCCAAATGTTGCACGTGTCTTAATCTACATAAAACGTTTCGCCCTGGAACGCACAGGGACTTCAGCAAGACCCTGATTACGGCCACACAATACTTGAATTACATTGACATCTTCGAGATCCTCAGACAAGTCATCTTAGGATTAAGACCAGGGTCAGCACGCACTTCCTGACCAGGGTCAGCACGCACTTCCTGACCAGGGTCAGCACGCACTTCCTGACCAGGGTCAGCACGCACTTCCTGACCAGGGTCAGCACGCACTTCCTGACCAGGGTCAGCACGCACTTCCTGACCAATCAGTCATACAACATGTATTGTTTGTAACGGCTGGAAAAAGCTCCTGGAGAGCGAAACGTTGCCACAATAAAATGTCACATTAGCTGCACTTGTGTTTTTTTACCTAACATAGGTTAGGTTAGTTAGGTTAGGTTAGGTTGGTTAGGTTAGTTAGGTTAGGTTAGGTTGGTTAGGTTAGTTAGGTTAGGTTAGTTAGGTTAGATTACGTTACTTAGGTTAGGTTACGTTACGTTAGTTTAGGTTAGTTACGAAAGTTTTAGTTAATTAGGTTACGCCAGATTGAATAGTAATAGTAATATTCTGTTAGTATCCTATATACAAACTAGAACAGAACATAAACCTAGAATAATGTTGTAACTATCAAGGTCACGACCACTGAAACTATCAAGGTCACGACCACTGTAACTATCAAGGTCACGACCACTGTAACTATCAAGGTCACGACCACTGAAACTATCAAGATCACGACCACTGTAACTATCAAGGTCACGACCACTGTAACTATCAAGGTCACCAGTGTAACAATCAAGGTCACCAGTACAGCTATCAAGGTCACCAGTATAACTATCAAGGTCACCAGTGTAACTATCAAGGTCACCAGTGTAACTATCAAGGTCACCAGTGTAACTATCAAGGTCACCAGTGTAACTATCAAGGTCACCAGTGTAACTATCAAGGTGACGACCACTGTAAATCCCACCTGGTCAATAAATCGCCTTCAGGACAACACTATTAAATCCCCACTGACAGATTTATTCTGGCTAACGTCAAAGAGGTTATGTTTGTTATTATTTACAACCTCCGCCAGCCACCTCTGAAATTTATTCAAAGCTACACAAACATGCCCACTACATCTCTATTATCATTATTATAATTATTATTATTGTTGTTATATTAATAATAATTATTATTATTATTATTTCTGATCTTATTTCTTATTGTTCATATCTGGTTTATTACCCCGTAAGGTTAGTAACCCAGGATATCTCAAGTAAGCCACTCCACCCGCCCCTGGATTGAACCTGGGACCCTCTACCTACCTGGAGGGCATTCCGGGGATCAAGGTTGCCTCGGCCCGGTCTGTGACCAGGCCTCCCGTTGTGAACCAGGGACGCTACTACGTGAGCCACCATGATGACTTAAATTTTATTCGATGTGTGATCAACAACAACAACAATAATAATAATAATAATAATAATAATAATAATAATAATAATTATAACAGTAATGATAATAATAATATAATAGTAATAATAATAATAATAATAATAGTACAGGGCATGAGTTAAGGTACGACACACCAGGGTATTTAAACACATGTTTGTGAAAACAGGAAAGAGGAAGAGAAGGATAATGTGGAATTTATCCGGAAGGAGGGAGAGTATCCGGGGGAGGGAGAGTATCCCGGGGAAGGGAGAGTATCCCGGGGAAGGGAGAGTATCCCGGGAAAGGGAGAGTATCCCGGGGAAGGGAGAGTATCCCGGGGAAGGGAGAGTACCAAGAGGGAGGGAGAGTATCCCGAGGAAGGGAGAGTATCCCGAGGAAGGGCGAGTACCCAGGACTGTTTTTAGCACTGAGGCAATTAGTACGAGAGTCTGAAGGAGGGTGGAGAGAGAGAGAGAGAGAGAGAGAGAGAGAGAGAGAGAGAGAGAGAGAGAGAGAGAGGAGGAGGAGAGGAGAGAGAGAGAGAGAGAGGGAAGGGAGGGAGGGGAGGGAGGAGAGGAGAGGAGAGAGAGAGAGAGGAGAGAAGGGAGAGAGAGGAGGAGAGGTGAAGGGATGGGAGGAGATTGATGTGAATGAGAGAGAGGTGATGGAGGGGAGGGAGAGGTGATGAGGGTGAGGAGAGAGGTGAAGTGGATTGATGATGTGAGCTGATGGAGAGGAGAGGAGGGTGATGAGAGAGAGAGGTGATGGAGAGTGAGAGGCATGATGGAGGGTGAGGGAGAGGTGATGGAGGATGAGGGAGAGGTGATGGAGAGGTGATGGAGGGTGAGGGAGAGGTGATGGAGAGTGAGAGAGACATGATGGAGGGCGAAGGAGAGGTGATGAAGGATGAGGGAGAGGTGATGGAGAGTGAGGGAGACATGATGGAGGGCGAAGGAGAGGTGATGAAGGATGAGGGAGAGGTGATGGAGAGTGAGGGAGACATGATGGAGGGCGAAGGAGAGGTGATGAAGGATGAGGGACAAGTGATGGTGAGGGAGACATGATGGAGGGCGAAGGAGAGGTGATGGAGGGTGAGGGAGACATGATGGAGGGCGAGGGAAAGATGGCTGGGAGTGAGGGAGAGGTGATAGAGGGTAAGGGAGGGTAATGAAAGGGTGTACTAGTGAGGGAGGGGTAGTGGGGGTGCTTAAGATAGAGAGAGGGAGAGAAAGAGGGGAAGAGATAAATAAGAAGGGAATACATAGGAGTTTTAGGCAATAAAGGAACAAGAGCTGGAGGAACTAGAGGGAAGAAAGAGGAAGATAAAAAATAGCAAGAAGGAGGTAGGAAGGAAGGAAGGAAGGGACACCCTTTAATTTCCAGGACTTCACCTGTATCACCACCACCACCACCACCACTATCACCACCACTACCACCACCACTACCCCCACCACTACCACCACCACCACCACCACTACCACCACCACTATCACCACCACTACCACCACCACTATCACCACCACTACCACCACCACCACTACCACCACTACCGCCACTACCACCACCACTACCACCACCACTACCATCACCAGTACCACCACCACTACCATCACCAGTACCACTACCATCACCAGTACCACTACCACCACCACTACCATCATCAGTACCACCACCACTACCATCACCAGTACCACTATCACCACCACTATCACCACCACTACCACCACTATCACCACCACTACCACCACTATCACCACCACTACCACCACCACTATCACCACCACTACCACCACCACTACCACTACCACCACTACCGCCACTACCACCACTACCATCACCAGTACCACCACCACTACCATTACCACTACCACCACCACTACCATCACCAGTACCACCACCACTACCATCACCAGTACCACCACCACTACCATCACCAGTACCACCACCACCACCACCACCATCACTACCACCACCACCACCACCACCATCACCACCACCACCACCACCATCACTACCACCACCACCACCATCACTACCACCATCACCAGTACTGTCATGCTGCTATAAGCAACACCCAGTAACAGTGTTACAAGTGTTGTTGAAAGTAAGAGACAGTAATAACTAACGTAAGAACAATCTTTATGTACATCATTTCCCAAGTAACGTTAAATACACTATACAATACTCCGTAACTCAAGCCAGAACAACAACAGAAACACAATACCAGATAATCATAAGAACAAAAGAATAGAGAAGCACTTCAGTAGGCCTACTGGCCCATGGTAGGCAAGTCTTTCAGAAACACAACCCATCTCACCCATATTTATGTCCAAGCCATTGTTAAAGTTGCCAATGATTCTACTTGGCACATTGTTCCTCTCGTTAACAGTCCTATTTACTAAACTGATATTTTTGATATCTTTTCTAGCATCAGCAACTGGAGCAGCTGTTAGCTTGAGGTGGTATTTAAACGAGGTAACAGAGTCGTTCAACTTCCCCTGACAGATCAGAATGCCTCGGCGACCCTGGCGGCTGCCGCACCATACACCTGCACTCACACACACTAACTCGGGTCTCATATAATCGTTTAGAAAACTGACAACTTGATGAATGAGACACTTAAGCAAATTTGGACATCTTTATCGAGGAAACATTACACCAGCCAGTGGCTTCTTCAGTCCAGTACAGAGATAAACGGTGACGGAAGAGGAGAATGAGGTAATCAGTCTGGAGTCGAGGTGTACAGTCCATTTGTACTGGACTGAAGAACCCGCTGGCTGCCGACCAAACATTTCCTCAATAAAGATTTCCAAATGTTATTCAAGTGTCTCATTCTTTAATAACACATTCTAACTCACTGCCAGAGATATGGGGAGAGGGAGGGAGGGGAGCTTTCTGGGGAAGAGGGAGGGAGGGGAGCTTTCTGGAGATGAAGGTAGGGAGCTTTCTGGAGATGAAGGTAGGGAGCTTTCTGGAGAGGAAGGGAGGAGCTTTCTGGAGAGAAGGAGGAGCTTTCTGGAGATGAAGGTAGGAGCTTTCTGGAGGAAGGTAGGGAGCTTTGGAGAGGAAGGAGGAGCTTCTGGAGAGGAAGGGAGGGAGCTTTCTGGAGATGAAGGTAGGGGAGCTTTCTGGAGAGGAAGGTAGGGGAGCTTTCTGGAGAGGAAGGGAGGGGAGCTTTCTGGAGATGAAGGTAGGGGAGCTTTCTGGAGAGGAAGGGAGGGTAGCTTTCTGGAGAGGAAGGAGGAGCTTTATGGAGATGAAGGTAGGGGAGCTTTCTGGAGAGGAAGGGAGGGGAGCTTTCTGGAGATGAAGGTAGGGGAGCTTTCTGGAGAGGAAGGGAGGGGAGCTTTCTGGAGAAGAAGGGAGGGGAGCTTTCTGGAGAGGAAAGGAGGGAAGCTTTCTGGAGAGGAAAGGAGGGGAGCTTTCTGGAGAGGAAAGGAGGGGAGCTTTCTGGAGAGGAAGGGAGGGGAGCTTTCTGGAGATGAAGGTAGGGGAGCTTTCTGGAGAGGAAGGGAGGGGAGCTTTCTGGAGATGAAGGTAGGGGAGCTTTCTGGAGAGGAAGGGAGGGGAGCTTTCTGGAGAGGAAGGGAGGGGAGCTTTCTGGAGAGGAAAGGAGGGAAGCTTTCTGGAGAGGAAAGGAGGGGAGCTTTCTGGAGAGGAAAGGAGGGGAGCTTTCTGGAGAGGAAGGGAGGGAAGCTTTCTGGAAGAGAGGAAGGGAAACTTTCTGGAAGAGAGGGAGGGAGGGGAGCTTTCTGGGGGAGAGGGAGGGAGAGGAGCTTTCTGGGGAAGAGGTTTCTGGGTGAGGGGTGATGGTTTATGTGAGAGAGAAGAGAGAGAGAGAGAGAGAGAGAGAGAGAGAGAGAGAGAGAGAGAGAATAATTAGCATCCTCTCATTAGCAGTCAGGTGATGCTGTTCAGACATATTAATGACCTACACGGACCATATCTTTTTGTTGCAGCAACACTGTGTTTGTTGCTGCAACAATGTGTTGCTGCAACACTGTGTGTGTTGCTGCAACAATGTGTTGCTGCTGCCAGTAAAACCCCAATATGCCCAACATCCCCCCAACTCTCTCCCAAAATTATCTCCTTAACACCCACCTAACAAGCCGGGGGAGCAAGCAAATGAACTATGCAGCTAGGAAGGAGAGCAGGAAGATGACACATGAGGAGGCGCTGGTGAGCCTGGCAAGGTGATGCCAATATTTACACTTGTTATTAAGTGTTGAATATTTACACTTGTTATTAAGTGTTGAATATTTACACTTGTTATTAAGTGTTGAATATTTCCACTTGTTATTAAGTGTTGAATATTTACACTTGTTATTAAGTGTTGAATATTTACACTTGTTATTAAGTGTTGAATATTTACACTTGTTATTAAGTGTTGAATATTTACACTTGTTATTAAGTGTTGAATATTTCCACTTGTTATTAAGTGTTGAATATTTACACTTGTTGTTAAGTGTTGAATATTTCCACTTGTTATTAAGTGTTGAATATTTCCACTTGTTATTAAGTGTTGAATATTTCCACTTGTTGTTAAGTGTTGAATATTTCCACTTGTTAAGTGTTGAATATTTTGAATTTATAAATGGTGATAATGCAAGGCAACAGTTTAGATAATGATGCACTGGACATGAGAGTGGAGGGAGGGAGTATAGAGGAAGTGAATGTGTTCAGATATCTGGGAGTGGATTTGTTAGCAGATGGTCTATGAGAGACGAGGTGAACTATGAAAAAAAGGTGAGTGGAGTACTGAAGAGTCTGTGGAGACAAAGAACTTGATCCGTGGAGGCAAAAAGGGGAATGTATCAGATTATAAGTGGTAGCAACACTGTTGTACGGGTGTGAAGCATGGGTTTTAAACGTTGCAGCAAAGAGGAGGTAGTGGAGATGTAATGTTTTGAAATTGGGACATTGGAGATAGATGTGGGCATACCAAAAGTATAATTCAGAGGATGTGGAAGGGTTGCTGGGATGACTGTAATTTAGAGAGAATAGAGCAGAATAAGATGATTAGGAGGGTATATAAATATGAGGTGGAGGGGTAGGGGGGTCGTCCCAAGAAAGGTTGGGTGGAGGGGGTAAAGGGAGTTTTGAGTGCTAGGGGCTTGAGAATCCATCAGGCTTGCGTGAGCGTGTTATTTCGAAGTGGGGACAAGTGGTTATAGGGATTTGATGTGCTGTTGGAGTGTGAGCAAGGTAATATTTATGACCGATTACCTGGACGTGAGTACTGGAGGTGGGAAGTACAGTGCCTGCACTCTGAACGATGGGTGGGAATGTTAGTACTGGAGGTGGGAAGTACAGTGCCTGCACTCTGAACGATGGGTGGGAATGTTAGTACTGGAGGTGGGAAGTACAGTGCCTACACTCTGAAAGATGGGTGGGAATGTTAGTACTGGAGGTGGGAAGTACAGTGCCTGCACTCTGAAGGATGGGTGGGAATGTTAGTACTGGAGGTGGGAAGTACAGTGCCTGCACTCTGAACGATGGGTGGGAATGTTGCAGTCGAAGGGTCATCTAAACTGTGATGTCAACATAGTTCTGGCGAGGCAGCGACTTACTGAATGACGGTGAATGTGTTTTTTTTCTTCTAACTCGAAGAGAAACAGCCGGTGTAGTAATAGTAGTAGCAGTAACAATAACAGTAGCTCACCAGTGAACACTCATTTTCTGGTCAATAAGATTACGGATTTTTGGGTAAGTTTGTGGAGCTGATTCCGAATATGTCATCGGTTCGGCTTGATTGGCTCTAGTTTGAAAAAAAATCATATCTCATTGAAAAACATAAAAGATGTGAAAAATATTTTTGATCAGGCGAGGCTAACTTATTTTTAAGATCCTTCAAAAATCAAATCATGTAATGCATACCAGCACCTCATTCTTTACAATAACAAATTAACATAGTAAGATAATTCAGATATTACTATATATGACAACGTTGTTTTTACGATTTTCTTCTATGTTATCAGTATAGTTCCGTTGGAGGCTCCAGAATATTGCTTACCATTGTGTAATAAGATACATTTCAAGCTTCTAATGGAAGTTTTTACAGACGAATCTCCCGCATTTGTGGACACAGTGGTGCCTATGCTAACCTTCCTATGGTGTAGAAATATACCTAGTTGTATGAATCTTATTGAAGCTAGCTGGCCCAGTGGCTTACGCGACGGTCTGGAGTTTTGAGACTTTCTCACCGCGGGTTCGAACCCCACCCGTGGTATGGTATGTTTACTTCATATTCACTTCCACTGTTACCACCTGTGTTACTTCACTTCCACTGCTATCACCTGTGTTACATCCTCAACACTGAGTTTCTTCAACATCTAACAAGGGAAGGTCAGTGTTGTAAACACTGGTATAGTAACGTCATCACTGTGTGGCACAGGTCTCCTTGCTGACTCCACATCACAATATTCCCACTTGACTCTCTTATATCCATTGAAATAACAATGGTGGTGGTGGTGGTTTTTCAGTTCTCTCCACACCATAGACACACTCAAGTTTAAACTCTTCCTTTGCCTATTTCTCCACCGTGGTCAGCATTCTACACAGATTTTGGAGACCATATGGGGGGCTCAAGACTTGTCTTGTTCTCCAGCATCACTGCAAGATAAGTTTGTTTTACAAAATCTGTGATGTTTTTTCGTTGTTTTTGCAAAGAGTATACGCCAGAAATGTAGCAAAATGCATTGGGCTTGTTTAAGCAAATTCTTCGTGAAGTATTCATGATTTTATCTGGCAAAAATAACAAAAAGGTCACAATATTGTCATGTTGTTTGATACAAATTGTCACTATATATACAGGTGTTATGGCTAAGTTCCCTGTTAATTGAGGGTAGTTATGCAACATCTCACAAACTAGAGCCAATTTGCAAAACCTGTCATTGTCGAATTGAGCAACCCCAAAATACCCCAAATACCTTCAGATATCTTAGGCAACGAAATTCTTTTTTGTTTATTTGTTGCCTTAAGGTAACAAATAAACGAGGAGAGAGAAGTTAAGAGTAATGCCAGAGACAATCACATCTAACAGCTCAAGGTGCTTTATTAATTAACAAGGTAATTAAGCACCGCAACAGTCATTAGAGCATGCATTTTGTGCACAATAACTCTGATTAAGCACTAATTAAGATGGTTTTTATAATGTGCAACACCACACACACACACACACACACACACACACACACACACACTGAATATTAGCAAAAAGGTTTGAAAGATTTACTTGTCATCTTAAGATGTACGTGAAAGAGACCTGTAATCCTGGCAGAGTGCAAAACATTTAACAGAGTTCCGTTTTAGCCCTGATATTAGAGGGAGGTTAGTTGCTCCCTGGATGGTTGCTGTCTACCAAGGTACAGTCTTTCCTACCTTGAGGTGCCTACAAGATTCCTCCCATGTTACTAACCCAGAGGGTAAGTAACCCAGGATAACCTAAGAAAGCCAAGCGGTGTGGTGGCTTATTTCCATAACTGTCTTTATCTCCTCTTCCCCAGGATGCCTCCCACAACAGTTGGCTAACACTAAGATACCTACCTACTGCTAGGTGAATAGGAAGAACACCCCCACCCCTCACCCCCCTCCCCACCCCCTCACCCCCCCCCCGGGGCAGGTGAAGAACAATGTCATGTACAAGGAAGAATTAAAGGCAGCCACGGTGTTTTTTTTACGGTAACAGATAATTAGAGAAATATTTAAAGTGGTGCACTTGCACACACACTGACACATCTCATGTTGCTCATTATTTGTCAGTGTGCAAGTTAGGTTACTGATAGAATAGGTTAAGTTAGGTTAGGGTAGTTTAGGTCAGGTCAGGTCAGGTTAGTGTAGACTAATGCTTGCTAGTGATAGTTCCAACAGGTAAGTATACTTCGGCCTTCAAAGTATTGCGAGAACTTTTCTACTCTCGTAGCCCGGCCCTGGGTCAGGCTTGTCTGGTGCTTGTTTAGTCAACCAGGATGCTGCTGCTGGCAGCCCCTGGCCCACATATCTATCACAGCCTGGCTGATCTGGCACTTGGTGGAGGTACTTGTCCAGTTTCCTCATGATGACTTCCACACGTGTTCCTGCAGTTTGTGATATCGTCTGGTAGACTGTTGAACAGTCTGGGACCACGCATGTTGATATAATGTTCTTATATTGTCCCCATGGATGTTGATACAATGTTCTCTTATTGTTCCCCTGATTCCCATGCTTTTTCACATGGTTTAATTTACATTTTCTCCCATATCTCTCTGATATTTTCTGGAAGCAGGTTGAAGAGTCTTGGACTACACATGTTGATACAATGTTCTCTTACTGTGTCCACGGTGCCCCCTGCTTTCTCACTGGTGTTATTTCACACTTCTTCCCATACCTCTCACTCTAGTATGTTGTTATGGCAGTGAGTAGGTCTAGGACCAGACCCTCAAGCTCCTTCCTCTCACACATTATCATGCAGAACAAGCCATGTGGGGATGCAAATCTTTAGCAGGGGAAATTCTCTGAGGCCAGGCAGAAGGTATTACTGGTGACCCATGATACAGAGAGTGTCATAGGTCGCCACAGATACCTTCTGCCTTGCCTCAGAGAATTTCCCCTTTTATCTGTTGCTGTCCTGCTACATTGCATAGCTCCTGACGACGCACGAGAGTGTGAAAGATCTAGAGCTAAATATTTCCATCTCCCATGAGGCTTGTTCTGCACTGTAAAGATCGCCTGTTTGCGATTGTATTGTATATATTATCACCCCCCCTCCTTCTCTCTGTCTAACTCCTTCGCTCCAGCGTAGGTTAGTGTGAGTTAGGGCGCTGTAGTGTAGGTTAAGTTACATTAGTGTAAGTTAGGCTGGACAATTAAAGCACCTAACTACACAAAGGTAATTACAGATCCTTAATGGGTCATTTAAAACTCCACAAACAGCCTCGCCGAACGAAAATTAAAGATAATTAGACACATTTAAGCACCAAAAACCAAGAACAAGTAATTACAGAACAAGAAAAACATCACAAAGTATGGTAGGTGCGGGGGAAACATGGTACCATGCCTCCCAACCATGGTATACATGTCGTGCCGAATAGGTAAAACTGGTCAATTAGCAAGAACTCATTTAAAATTAAGTCTTTTGTAAAATTTTCTCTTATACGTTTAAAGATATATTTTTTTCATTTATGTTAATATAAAAATTAATAATTTTGTACCAAAAGAACCTTAGAAAACTTACCTAACATTATTATAACAAGCGCAATTTAATTTAACCTAATCCAACTAATTATATTTTAGATAAGTTTACAATAATTTAATAATAAACAAACACAATGCAATATATATTTTTTCGTTAAGTTCAGAATGATTTTTGCGAAATTATTGCATACAGAAATTTTCGCTTGTCTTATTCGGCAAGAAGAGCGTTGCTATTTAAGCCAAAATCGCAAGTTTTACCTATTTAGTACTCTGTGAGAACCATTTTTCTTGTATGTTTTAAGAAAAGATGAGAATGATGAGGTGAGAGTGACCATCATCCGGCCTGAGGCCAGCCAGATGACCACAGCTGTGCCAGGCATCCGGCCGTAGGCAGGCCGGATGAGGCGCCGCGCATAACACCGCTCGCAAACTACACTTTAACCGGCCATCAACCTTGACGAAAAATACGTGCGAGAGAGAGAGAGAGAGAGAGAGAGAGAGAGAGAGAGAGAGATTGAACACAAACTGTCGATTAGACACTAGGCCTATTATATATGCGTGCGTGTATGTTAGTTACCATTTTGTCCTACCATGTGTACACGCACGCGTGTGTGTGTGTGTATCATGTACAATTGGTATGGATTCCATCACACACTGAATTACTCCTTCATGATAAAGTTGGTAAACTGGTCAAAGAAAGTACCCTCAAGGAACATGTAGAATATAACTTTGGTGTGTGTGTGTGTGTGTCTAGCATTAGTAATAATATCAGGAGAGAAGTATATAATGTAAGTGAATGTTATGCAAATTAATTACTAGGAACATTTGAAGTTCCTTGACCTGTACTCCGTGGAACGCAGGCGAGAAAGATATATCATAATCTACACCTGGGAAATCCGAGAGGGACTGGTCCTGAATCCGCACACACAAATCACTCCCTAGGAAAGCATAAGACTGGGCAGACGATGCAACATTCCCCCAATGAAAAGCAGGGGCACCACGAGTACACTAAGAGAAAATACAATAAGTGTACAGGGCCCAAGACTGTTCAATAGCTTCCCATCATACATTAGGGGGGATTACCGATAGATCCCTGGCTGTCTTCAAGAGGGAGCTGGACAGATACCTAAAATCAGCACCTCATCAACCGTATGTTGGATTGCGTGCGGCCAGCAGTAAGAATCTGGTTGATCAGGCCCTGATTCACCACGAGGCCTGGTCAGATGCCTGAGTAGATCCATTATATCACTCACTATGATAACTTGAACGTAGATAAGTATGTTTATGGAGCAACTTGTAATGTGAACAGACTGACTGATGTTGTAGTGGCCAGACTTAGTCTTGGTTACATTACTTCTTGCAAAGTATGTGGTCAGCACTATGGTCACTATCTTGAGCACTGTGTACATTGTCCACTGGCTGAGGAATATAGGGACAGTCAGTATAAAAACCTATGTGACATGTCAAGATATCTTATTAATGAAAATAAGATACAAAATATATTAAGGAAATATCGTAAATTTGCTTACAACAGATAAATCAATTGTAGATATAAACCTACATGTATTTCTGTTAACCCTTTAGAGGCCTAGTTCCTAGGCCTTTTGTGTATCCATATGCTTTTGTGCTTCCGTCCACAGGATGAATGTAGGGCTGAGCCCTGGGATGAACCCTGGAATGAACCCTTTGATGAACCCTGGGATGAACCCCTTGATGAACCCTGGGATGAGCCCTGGGATAAGCCCTGGAATGGTCTGGTCTACTCCCAGGTAACGTAGTCCAGAAACACAGAACAATAACTCGAGTCTTCAACTAAGCAGACAGAGATTTACAAGTCAACAAGGCTTGTGTAGTCTGTCCCTTATTCAGACTCTGGCTTCCCTTAGTTAGGGCTGTCCAGGGCTTGGCTAATTCACCTCTCCCTCTGATGCTGCTTTAAAACTGGCCCCATGGGCGAGGCTGTTGACTTCTTGATGGGATTTTAACCTTTACCACCCAGCCTGCCATTGACCGCAAACTATCCTCTAATTTAAGGTAAACCACAACCTGTACTCTCACTATGTTGAACCACTACCTGTACTCTCACTCTGGTAAACCACAACCTGTATTCTCACTATGGTGAACCACTACCTGTACTCTCACTCTGGTAAACCACAACCTGTACTCTCACTATGGTAAACCACTACCTGTACTCTCACTCTGGTAAACCACTACCTGTACTCTCACTATGGTAAACCACTACCTGTACTCTAACTCTGGTAAACCACAACCTGTACTCTCACTATGGTAAACCACTACCTGTACTCTCACTCTGGTAAACCACAACCTGTACTCTCACTATGGTAAACCACTACCTGTACTCTCACTATGGTAAACCACTACCTGTACTCTCACTATGGTAAACCACTACCTGTACTCTCACTATGGTAAACCACTACCTGTACTCTCACTCTGGTAAACCACAACCTGTACTCTCACTATGGTAAACCACTACCTGTACTCTCACTCTGGTAAACCACAACCTGTACTCTCACTATGGTAAACCACAACCTGTACTCTCACTATGGTAAACCACTACCTGTACTCTCACTATGGTAAACCACTACCTGTACTCTCACTATGGTAAACCACTACCTGTACTCTAACTCTGGTAAACCACAACCTGTACTCTCACTATGGTAAACCACTACCTGTACTCTCACTCTGGTAAACCACAACCTGTACTCTCACTATGGTAAACCACTAACTGTACTCTCACTATGGTAAACCACTACCTGTACTCTCACTATGGTAAACCACTACCTGTACTCTCACTATGGTAAACCACTACCTGTACTCTCACTCTGGTAAACCAAAACCTGTACTCTCACTATGGTAAACCACTACTTGTACTCTCACTCTGGTAAACCACAACCTGTACTCTCACTATGGTAAACCACTACCTGTACTCTCACTATGGTAAACCACTACCTGTACTCTCACTATGGTAAACCACTACCTGTACTCTCACTATGGTAAACCACTACCTGTACTCTCACTATGGTAAACCACTACCTGTACTCTCACTATGGTAAACCACAACCTGTACTCTCACTATGGTAAACCACTACCTGTACTCTCACTATGGTAAACCACTACCTGTACTCTCACTATGGTAAACCACTACCTGTACTCTAACTCTGGTAAACCACAACCTGTACTCTCACTATGGTAAACCACTACCTGTACTCTCACTCTGGTAAACCACAACCTGTACTCTCACTATGGTAAACCACTACCTGTACTCTGACGATGGTAAACCACAACCTGTACTCTCACTATGGTAAACCACTACCTGTACTCTGACGATGGTAAACCACTACCTGTACTCTCACTATGGTAAACCACTACCTGTACTCTGACGATGGTAAACCACTACCTGTACTCTCACTATGGTAAACCACTACATGTACTCTCACTATGGTAAACCACAACCTGTACTCTCACTATGGTAAACCACTACCTGTACTCTCACTATGGTAAACCACTACCTGTACTCTGACGATGGCAAACCACCAGCTCTTAAGACATAATTAACATGGTAATTTAAGAAGTGTTGATATTAGTCGGGTAATTACTCTAAGTGACACAAATATACATATGTATACACACCTGCGCCTTCACATATGTATACTGATCTTAATATGACGAGGAGGAAGAAGGTAGAAGAAAATACTAGAAAGAGGAGAAGAATATATAAGAATACAAAGGTAGCAGATAGGAGATGACGAACCAGAAGATAGTAGGTAAAGAAGATAGTAGGTAAAGAAGATAGTAGGTAAAGAAGATATTAGGTAAAGAAGATAGTAGGTAAAGAAGATAGTAGGTAAAGAAGATAGTAGGTAAAGAAGATATTAGGTAAAGAAGATAGTAGGTAAAGAAGATAGTAGGTAAAGAAGATAGTAGGTAAAGAAGATAGTAGGTAAAGAAGATATTAGGTAAAGAAGATAGTAGGTAAAGAAGATAGTAGGTAAAGAAGATAGTAGGTAAAGAAGATAGTAGGTAAAGAAGATAGTAGGTAAGAAGATAGTAGGTAAAGAAGATAGTAGGTAAAGAGGATATTAGGTAAAGAAGATAGTAGGTAAAGAAGATAGTAGGTAAAGAAGATAGTAGGTTAAGAAGATAGTAGGTAAAGAAGATAGTAGGTAAAGAAGATAGTAGGTAAAGAAGATAGTAGGTAAAGAAGATAGTAGGTAAAGAAGATAGTAGGTAAAGAAGATAGTAGGTAAAGAAGATAGTAGGTAAAGAAGATAGTAGGTTAAGAAGATAGTAGGTAAAGAAGATATTAGGTAAAGAAGATAGTAGGTAAAGAAGATAGTAGGTAAAGAAGATAGTAGGTAAAGAAGATATTAGGTAAAGAAGATAGTAGGTAAAGAAGATAGTAGGTAAAGAAGATAGTAGGTAAAGAAGACAGCATAATATACTGGAAGAGAAAGATAAACCCACACACTTGAGTAACTACCCATGCAGACAAGAGAGATGTAAGAGAACCAGTTAAGTGTAAAGGGACCACGACTCCTCAACGTCCCTCCCATCATGCGTGAAGGTCATTACCAACACATCCCTGGCAGTCTTTCACAGGCAGCTCCACACATTCCTCAAATCAGCTCCTGATCAGCCGGGTTGTGGTGCATACGCTGGACTGCGAGTACCAACAACTTGATAGATCAAGCCAGTAAAATGGAGGCCTGGTGAAGGACCGGGCCGCGGGGGGCGCTGACCCCTTCCTTCCTTCCTTCCTCTCGTGTGATGAATGATGGAGAGAGGCAAGTGGATAAGAATAGTGGGAATAATGAGAGAGGTGAGACACAGGAACGGTGCAGGGGATAGATGAAGATCAACTGTCATCAACCAATGGTAATAAGAAAAGAGGAAGAGGCAGAAGAGGAAGAATAATTCAGGAGAAAAATTAAGATGGGAGGAAGGGAGGGAAGGAGGGAGAGGAAGAGGGAAGGAAGAAGAGAGGGAGGAAGAGAGAGAAGGAAGGAGAGAAAGAGGGAAGGAGAGGAGGGAAAGAAACAAGAAGGAATGGAGTGGATAAAAGAAGGTAGGGAGAATAGGAAGGAGGAGGTGATGAAGGAGGTAATGATGGTGATGACAGTGAAAATAAACCACAGTATACCAAGAGTAATGATAGTGAGACACTAGACTCAGTGATGATGACTGTATGATGATAATGATGATGATGGTGTATGATAATGATGATGATGATGGTGTATGATAATGATGATGATGATGGTGTATGATAATGATGATGATGGTGTATGATAATGATGATGATGATGGTGTATGATAATGATGATGATGGTGTATGATAATGATGATGATGGTGAATGATAATGATGATGATGGTGAATGATAATGATGATAATGGTGTATGATAATGATGATGATGGTGTATGATAATGATGATGGTGAATGATAATGATGATGGTGAATGATAATGATGATGATGGTGTATGATAATGATGATGATGGTGTATGATAATGATGATGATGGTGTATGATAATGATGATGACGATGGTGTATGATAATGATGATGATGGTGAATGATAATGATGATGATGGTGTATGATAATGATGATGATGGTGTATGATAATGATGATGGTGAATGATAATGATGATGATGGTGTATGATAATGATGATGATGGTGAATGATAATGATGATGATGGTGTATGATAATGATGATGGTGAATGATAATGATGATGATGGTGTATGATAATGATGATGATGGTGAATGATAATGATGATGATGGTGTATGATAATGATGATGATGGTGTATGATAATGATGATGATGGTGTATGATAATGATGATGATGGTGAATGATAATGATGATGATGGTGTATGATAATGATGGAAATAAATGGTATAAAATACCGACACAATGGAAAAATAAACACATAAGCAGTATAATGTGATCCTATGACACTTGCCACGCAGTGGGCTTTATCGAGTCACAGACAGATCTGTCTGTGACTCCGATAAAGCCCACTGCGTGGGCGAAACGTTGTCAATAAAGGATCACATTATACTGCTTATGTGTTTATTTTTCCGTATGATAATGATGATGATGGTGAATGATAATGATGATGATGGTGAATGATAATGATGATGATGGTGTATGATAATGATGATGACCTCAATTGTAGGCAAATCTGACCTCAATTGTAGGCAAATTACTAGAGTCAATTATAGCTGATATTATTAGAAGCCATCTAGATAACCATAATTTGATTAATGATACTCAGCATGGATTCACGAGGGGCCGTTCCTGCCTATCTAATTTATTAACCTTCTTCAGTAAAGCTTTTGAGGCTGTTGATCACGATAAAGAATTCGATATTGTTTATTTAGACTTTAGTAAGGCTTTTGATAGAGTACCGCACCAGAGACTGTTAAAGAAAGTGGCAGCTCATGGCATTGGGGGAAAAGTGCTGTCATGGATCGAGTCATGGCTCACCAATAGGAAGCAGAGAGTGTGCATAAATGGGGTTAAATCCGAATGGGGACTTAAGAACATAAGAACATAAGAAAGGAGGAACACTGCAGCAGGCCTGTTGGCCCATACTAGGCAGGTCCTTCACAATCCGTCCCACCAACAGAACATTTGCTCAACCCAATTTTCAATGCTACCCAAGAAACAAGCTTTGACAATTCTACCCACTCATGCGCGAGTCCCACTCAAATCCAACCCCTCTCACTCATGAATTTATCCAACCTAAATTTGAAACTACCCAAGGTCCTAGCTTCAATAACCCTACTAGGCAGACTGTTCCACTCATCAACTACCCTATTTCCAAACCAATACTTTCCTATATCCTTTCTAAATCTAAACTTATCTAACTTGAATCCATTATTGCGGGTTCTCTTGGAGAGATATCCTCAAGACCTTATTTATATCCCCTTTGTTAATACCCATTTTCCACTTGTATACCTCGATCATGTCTCCCTCATTCTACGTCTTACAAGTGAATGTAATTTTAGGGTCTTCAATCTTTCTTCGTAAGGAAGATTTCTAATGCTATGTATTAATTTAGTCATTCTACGCTGAATGTTTTCTAACGAATTTATGTCCATTCTGTAATATGGAGACCAGAACTGAGCTGCGTAATCTAGGTGAGGCCTTACTAATGATGTATAAAGCTGTAATATAACCTCTGGACTTCTGTTGCTAACACCTTGATATAAATCCCAGTAATCTATTTGCCTTATTACGTACGCTTAGGCATTGCTGTCTTGGTTTAAGGTTGCTGCTACCATCACCCCCAAGTCCTTCTCGCAATCTGTATGGCTAAGTTCTACGTTATTTAACTTATAAGTGCTTGGGTTATGGACACTCCCGAGCTTCAGAACCTTGCATTTATCTACATTGAACTGCATCTGCCACTTTTCTGACCACGAATTAAGTTTGTCTAAATCTTCCTGAAGTTCTATGACATCTATGTTTGAATCAATTATCCTACCTATCTTCGTGTCGTCGGCGAATTTGCTCATATCACTAGTAATTCCCTCATCAAGGCCATTGATATATATTATAAATAACAATGGGCCTAAGACTGATCCCTGTGGAACACCACTTGTTACAAGTCCCCATTCGGATTTAACCCCATTTATGCACACTCTCTGCTTCCTATTGGTGAGCCATGACTCGATCCATGACAGCACTTTTCCCCCAATGCCATGAGCTGCCACTTTCTTTAACAGTCTCTGGTGCGGTACTCTATCAAAAGCCTTACTAAAGTCTAAATAAACAATATCGAATTCTTGTAACAAGTTAAATATCGAATACTTGTAACAAGTGGTGTTCCACAGGGATCAGTCTTAGGCCCATTGTTATTTATAATATATATCAATGACCTTGATGAGGGAATTACTAGTGATATGAGCAAATTCGCCGACGACACGAAGATAGGTAGGATAATTGATTCAAACATAGATGTCATAGAACTTCAGGAAGATTTAGACAAACTTAATTCGTGGTCAGAAAAGTGGCAGATGCAGTTCAATGTAGATAAATGCAAGGTTCTGAAGCTCGGGAGTGTCCATAACCCAAGCACTTATAAGTTAAATAACGTAGAACTTAGCCATACAGATTGCGAGAAGGACTTGGGGTGATGGTAAGCAGCAACCTTAAACCAAGACAGCAATGCCTAAGCGTACGTAATAAGGCAAATAGATTACTGGGATTTATATCAAGAAGTGTTAGCAACAGAAGTCCAGAGGTTATATTACAGCTTTATACATCATTAGTAAGGCCTCACCTAGATTACGCAGCTCAGTTCTGGTCTCCATATTACAGAATGGACATAAATTCGTTAGAAAACATTCAGCGTAGAATGACTAAATTAATACATAGCATTAGAAATCTTCCTTACGAAGAAAGATTGAAGACCCTAAAATTAC